>QLNU02015360.1:2645036-2665058 GCA_006491805.2 Dysdera silvatica | reverse complement strand
ACCACCAAACTTAACTTGCGGCACAATACAGTCATATAAAAAGCGTTCACCCGGCATTCTCCACACCCAGACTCTACCATCTGATTGTCAAATAGTGTACCGTGATTCATCGCTCCATAACACTTCACGCCACTGCTGCAGGCTCCATGTTTTGCACACTTTGAATCATTGTAAGCGACGCTTGGCATTGGTTGCGGTAATGCTTGGTTTATATGCAGCTGCTCGGCCATGAAAATCAAGACTTCGCAGCTCCTGACGAACTGTCTTTGTCTTGGACGTTGCATCAGAAGGCTTCTTGAATGCGACCTTTTCCGCCGATTTCATGCGGTTCGCTTTCACAACTCTTTTCTAGACGAAGTGGTCGACCAGGTCGTGGATGCACCGTTGTAGTCCCCGTATGTTCCCACTTTACGATAACATCATTAACGGTGGAACGGGGCACTCGTAACATCACAGAAATCTCACGAACAGATTTTCCACAGCGGTGACAACCAATGACTTCACCACGTTCAAAATCATTTAGCTCGCCCTCTCCTCCCATTTTACTTTTCTAGCTTTGAAATTATAATTGTTAACTCGTCAGACTTCTTTTATACTTGTCTGAGAGCTAGAAATTTGACGTCACTAACAGAATCCACCACGTAGAGGGGTGTCCGGATACTTTTGATCCTTATTTGCATAAATCTGGAATATTTCATTTTCAGAACAGGGGTGTTTGGTAATTTGGAATATGACAATTTGTGGAAAAAACCCTTATCATCTAGCTACTTTCAGAGAATTAGAGAAATACGGCTCACTATATCGTCGATAACTTTCTGAATTTTCAAGATATCCCACTGGTATTTTTTTTAAGTTGCCCTATACTATTGACTACAAAATTATGAAAGAAAGTTATTCATATCTTTCGCGCATGCGCAGTAAAAAATTATTTTCTTCAAATGCTCATATCTCATCGTGTATTCAATATATTAATTTCTAATTTAAGTATAATATTTTTCTTGTACGTTGACAAATGTTCTGTAAGTTTCGTGAAATTTGACTGAAAATTGTGGATATTATAAGCAAAAAATATGTGACAAAATTTGGGTTTTCTTAAAGAAACGTTTCTATCTTCATGAATATACATGTTTGGTTTACGAAAATGCACACTGGCATTAAGCATAGCTGGTTAAATATTTTCTGAAAGTTACAAATAATTTTCAGCTTTTTACACTTCCGGAAAAGGAAAAAAGAACACCAAGAAGGAATTGCTGAATGGTTATGAAATTTACATATGTTAATAGGGTGAAGAATATGTATGTGTAATTTTAATTTCAGGATCAACCGGTTGTCACTTATGATAAAACATGATATAATATGCAAATTATAGTCGGTGGTATTTAAGGAAAAGGGTGAAGTTGGTGTAATCAGTAGTCGAATTATAGACACTTGCGAAGACTCTAAAGAAGTTACAATGCCTGGACGTGTACAATTTCAGCAGTTATCGAACTTTGAAAGAGGTCGTCCAGTGGGATGCCGTGAGGCCGGTTGATCGTATCGTCGTACTGCGGAGCGAATTGAACGAGAAGTATCAGTGGTGGTATGATGTTGGCGTAGATGGTCCAAGGAACATTCCCACACAAGAAGACATGGAACCAGGACTCACAGACAGATTGATGAACGGACAGATCGACGCATAAGAAAAGCGGCGTTGTCAAGCAAAACATACATTGCGTT
This sequence comes from Dysdera silvatica, assembly GCA_006491805.2. Taxonomy (NCBI): domain Eukaryota; kingdom Metazoa; phylum Arthropoda; class Arachnida; order Araneae; family Dysderidae; genus Dysdera; species Dysdera silvatica. The sequence goes on along the minus strand of QLNU02015360.1, from coordinate 2,663,342 downwards.
GCAAATTCGAGCTGCCGTTGCACCTGAGGTGACCCTGCGAACAATCCTAACCATCTGCTGGAAGCAGGACTACATGCAAGTGTGCTTCTGGCTCGAACCCACTGTCAGGAACAGCTGCAGTGGTGCTGCCAACATCTGCACTGGAGAGCGAAATGTCGATCTGTCGTTTTCAGCAATGAAAGCAGATTCTGTTGAGAAGCCTCAGATAGCCGTATGCGTGTTCGCAGACTCACAGGGGAGCATCTCCACCCTTCTTACATCCGCCATCGACACACAGGGCCTGGTCTCCTCGTATGGGGAGCGATCAGCTATCACTCCCGTACAGAACTAGTGTTTGTACCGGGCACGTTAAACAGCACTCGGTATATCAGAAATATCATTCAGCCAATTGTTGTGTCATTTGTAAGGTTGGTTCATAATGATGTAATCCAGCATGGCAATGACCGCCCATACATGGCACATGCACTTCAAGGTGTGAGACAACATTCATGGCCTGCACGTTCACCGGACTTGCCGCCATTGAGCACGTGTGGAATTGTATGGGACAACGACCAACCGGCCTCACGGAGTCCCATTAGACCACCTCCCTCAAATTTCGTTAACTGCTGAAATTTTACACGTCTTCCACGTCCATTTATTGTAGCTTCTTCAGAGTCTTCGAAAGTGTCTATAATTTGGTGACTGACTGCATCCACTTCGCCCTTCTGCTTAAAAAGCACCGACTGTAATTTGCATATTATAGCATGTTTTGGCGTAAGCGTTAACTGGTTGATCCTGAAATTAAGATCATATCTACGTGTGCTTCACCGCATTAACGTATGCAAATTTCATAACCGTCCAGCAATTCCTTCTTGTTCTTTTTTTATTTTCCGGCAATGGATGATACAGGGTATTCAAATATATTTTTTCACTTTGTCACTATGCAGATGGTCCCTTAAATGCACAAGTTACCGAAACTTTGTTGGAAAGTTTGCATTCAAGCATGTTCTATATATCTCCAAAGTTAGAGAATAATTGGCCGAGTAGTTTTTTAGAAATTCGAAAAAAATTAAAAAATCCAAAGTGTCCGGATACTTTTGGGCATATAGTGTATGTTGATGGTCTTGTAGCTGGAACTGATCGGAGAGAAATAACAGCATTTGTCAAAAAATTTCAAGCAGAGTTTAAGATTACAATTAGCTCATTGGATTTCTTCCTAGGAATGAACATAAAGAAATTAAGTGATAGCTCCATTTTTGTTGAGCAAAATAAACGTGCAATGAAAATCCTAGAAAGGTTCAACATGGAGTAATCGAATGCCGTGGCTGTCCCATGTGAAGAAATTGATCATAATGAGAATGATCATGAAGTTAGAAAAGAAGTTCCTTATCATGAAGCTGTAGGTAGCCTCATGTATTTAGCCACAGGAACGTGTCCTGACATTGCATATGCAGTGATTGTTGTATCCAAGACATCAGACACTCCAAAGATGTCAAACTGTACAGCGGTTAAAAAAAGGATCTTCAAATACCTAAAAGGAATCTCAGAATATCGATTGCTTTACTCCGGAAACCATGCACAGGAAGGATTAATCGTCTTTACTGATGCAGACTATGCAGGTGATGCCAAAACCAGACGCTCAAGCACTGGAATTATCAGCAAATTTGCTAATAGAATTATCTCCTGGGCAAGCCAGAAGCAGAAGAGCATTGTTCTTTTGACAACAGAAACTAAATACATTGTGGCTAGTGAGGGAGCCAAAGAAACTATACGATTCAGCCGACTGATGAAAGAAATAACACAGCTGAAGAATGTGCCAACACTGCTTATCGACATTGCCAGTGCGATCAAATTGGCAAAGAATCCTGAGTTTCACAATCGGTCGGAACACATAGAAATCAAATACCACTTTGTGAGGAGAAAATACCGAGAGGGGTTGTGATCAACTTAGAGCATGTTGAAAGTGAAAACTAGCTGGCTGATATCATGACCAAGCCTCTGGCTTGTGTGCGCTTCGAGAAACTTCAAACGGGGATAGGACTTAGTGATATAAAATAACAACAATGAACACTGAGTTTGCTTTGAGGGGGAGTGTTAAAATACAAATACTCGTTGTTAAAATAAGAATACTCATATAAAGCAAACATGTTCTGGCAATACAGCGGAACTTAACCTGAGATGAACCTTAATCATAACCTTTCTAATTACAGTGTGCACCACACTTACTAGCTTGTAACTGAAGCATGTGAATAAGATTCACATGTAAATTAATCTTATGTACCAGTCAAAAGCATTAAATAAATCAATAACTTAATTAGCTAACTTTATAAGCTGAAATTGTCAAAATCTCATTGATAAAATAACTACTCTTAGAAAAGATCTAAAGTTGAGGACAATAATGAGAGAAACGTTTATGAATTACTGAATTTGCATTCAGACTTATATGTCTGAATAAAATCAAGCAATAATAAGAATACAAAGAATAAAAGGGATGCAAAAAAGAGAAGATTTAAAATCAGTCAAATAATGGACATGGATCAGGATGTCAACAGAAACATCTACACAAGGGTCTGGACAAGATACTGCTTATTATTACAAAATTTATGTCAAAAAGAAAAATGCTAAAACTGTTTAATTTACCCCTGAAATCTTTCTGCAACAGATCCCATTTCCTTTCTTAAGGGCCATAAAAAGTCAAATGTTAATTTATAAGGCATATTTAAAAGTTTGGTGACTACCAATTGAAAAAATTGCATGGATCACTCATAATTCCCTTCATTGATTATTATACAGTAAAACCACCTTTAATGGCCACCTCAAAAAATGAGTCATACTAATGGAACTGAATATGTGCCATAAGATTACCACTAAAGCTAACCTTCGAACAGCGAATTATGAAAAATAGCCTCCCAAGTTTGCTTTTTACAAATTTATTTGCACCCCAAATTGTCAATAATATAAAATGTGGGGACGAAGATTTGGCAGTGTTTGCTACCTTTGATAACATCTGGAAATTGATAAAATATGAGGAAAGAAGAAACAAGTAATAAGGATGTGAGGAAAAGTGTGAAAAAGCCACAAAATTATAATATAGAAGCATAATCCAATGTTCTTTGAAGCTTTTGGGAGATTCAAAACTTTGTTTCAAATCAAATTGATAATGAATTGTACAGAAATATAAACATTATTATTTCTTCAGAAAAGGACATTTGCAAAAAAAAAAAAAAAAAAAAGCAAACAATTGTGTCTTGTTTGATGTAGAATGAACTTTGCTGTCCTTGCATCATAAAATAACCAACCAACCAAAGTAATTGTGAATTACTGATTTTTTTAATGAAAATTAAATTAGGATTAATACAGTTAAAATGACCATTTGTGTCTTGTCCATTTTACTTTATTTTGACTTTCTTTTACCTATTGAACCTCTAAATAACAGCTATCACGAAAACATGGTCTCCTTTACATAGGTCCACGAGTGACTGTTATTCAGAGGTTTTACGGTATTTGCTTAATGTGATCCTGATATCATGAAAACATTGAGGGATCAATTAATGGTGTAAAACAAGGGTTAGCTGTACTTCAAGCGTAATATTGTTTAATGAAACAAATTCAGACACTATTTCCCCCATACATTAGTGAAACACTAGTGGCTTTCCAAGAACATAGCACTCAAAGGTTCCCTGGAACTTATTTTTAAAGTTAATTTGACAAAACACAATCTTGTTTCTTTGTTTTAAGAAGCAAGGACAGAAAAGGTCATGTGGCACTGAGATCTACAGATTTTCTGAGGAATATAAACTTCATACGGCTTAGGGTACCAACCCCAAGACTACAGTTAGCAATTGGTTGATAGACATCCTATTTTGATACCACTGGGAGCCAAACCCAGGTTAACAGCACATTAGGCGAATATTGTTGCCACTGCAGTGCCTGAAACACAAACTTCGTAAGTACTAATTAAAAGTTAAAAGATAAAAGTGGTCTTTCAAATTTAGAGATGTTTAACCTGCTGGATATTATATTTATAAAGAGAGGAAAAGGTATGACTATTGCTTATAGAACAGACATAAAAAGGCATGAAGATTCAACAATTTAAATTTATATCCGATTAAGGAGAAAATGTGCATTTATATTCAGCTCTACGCACACTGCTATCTACATCTTATTACTATATAACTATTTATATGCCTGGAATAATTTATTTTTACAGTACGAACCTTGGCAAGCTTTATTAATTGGTTGGCAACATCAGTGGCAGCACCCTTTGATTTCAAAAGTTTTTTCAAAGTAGGGTATGTCCACGACTCAAAGATTATTCTAGGAACTAAAAGCAAAATATCATTCTAAAACCTAATGACTGCTAAAACACAAAAAAAAAATATACTAATTTACCATGTTACTCAAGGAAACATTTTACTTCAGTGTTTCTTAACCATTTTAGTCTACATCCCACCCTTTGGGTAACTTACCAACTTTGCACCCTTCCCCTTTTTTGAATGACATAATAATCCTGAGAGCCCTTAAGGCTAAACCAACCTAGATTAAAAAATAAAATAAATAAAAACCCCATTCTTTGAGTGCCTTCACTGATATGGAAGCTTGCAGCACCAACATAGACTACAGTTCCCTAATCTCTAGTTACGTGGATAATTCTTCCTGTGCTTAGTTCAGTCCAAGCCTTTAAATCATCCATTATCTTCCTTTTCTGCCTGTAGGTTTTTTCCTTATGATGATTTGCTGCAATGTTAATTGGGATACTTAATATTTTAACACCTTTCACTACCTATCCACAAAATGCTAATTTTTCAATAATATATTGACAACTTTTTTGAACGAGATCTATTCTGGACTCCTTGATTGAAGATCTTGCCAGTCCACTTTATCAATGACAGTCTTCTATGGTTCCACATTCTGAAAACTTAAATGTCGTTCCTGGCGTTTTTCAAGGTTTTGCATCCATGTAGTAGAATAGGCCATTTTAGAATTAAGATTCTAAGTTGCAAACTTAATTTTCCTTTGGACAGACAAAACTTTTTTCATTTAATTAAATTTTATTTCGGCCTGGCCAAGCTAATTCAACATTTAATTTTTATTGTTTGATAATTATTATGGTAAAAATGTTTTCCCAAATTAGTGGTTCTCAATCTTTTTCAAACCGCGACCCTCTTTTACAGTAGACAAGCAATTCGAGACCCCCTTTTATAGTAACCAAAAGATCCGTGACCCCCTCTGTCTGCCACCGCCACATTTGCATAATAAAAGCATTTTTAAGAGAGTAAAGAAAACACATTAAATAGAAAATTATATTATATTAATTATATATATTACATTATATATCATCATCATATTCAACCATTATCTATCCACTGCTGGATGAAGGTCTCTCCAAATGCTTTCCACACAAGTCTATCCTGAGCAATTCGCTTCCATGTCACCCCAACCTGTTTTCTTATTTCATCCACCCATCGACTTTGAGGACATTTTCTGAGTCTTCGGTGGTCTCTTGGAATTCAGTTGAGAAATTCAACTGTTTATTGCTGATCAGTTCTTGCAATATGCCCAGCCCATCGCCATTTCAGCCCTTTTACTTTAACAATGATGTCCTCTACTCTAGTTTGCTCTCTCACCCAAGTGTTTCTTTTTCGATCTCTCCTAGTTATTCCAAGCATGCACCTCTCCATGCTCCTTTGGGTTGTCTGTAACTTTCGTATTGCTGCAATTGTTATACTCAGCCATTACTGCAATTGTTATGATTCTGATCCATAAGAGAGAACTGGCAATACACACTGGTTGAAGACTTTTCTTTTTTAGACATAGAGGAAATTTTCTCTTCAAGATAGAACTTCTTCCAAATGCACTCCAGCCAAGTTTAATACGTCTGTTGAGTTCTTTCATAATGTTGCCATCCATTGAAATCAGTTGGCCAAGGTAAATATATGAATCAGCAATTTTTAGCTGAATATTGTCAACCTGTATTTTTGTTTTCTTCATTGAATTATCGAGCATGATTTAAGTTTTTTGTAGGTTCATCTTCAGTCCAACTTCTTTACTTCTAGCTGAGAGCTTCTGTACCATGTCTTGTAGTTCTGATGGTTTCGTTGAAAAAATAACGATTTCTTCAGCAAAGTGCAGGTGATTTAAATATTCACCATTTATTTTTACTCCTTTGTTATTCCAATTTATTAGCTGGAAAATCTTCTGCAAGACTGAAGTAAAAAGTTTCGTCAAAATGCTATATCTCTCTGCCTCACACCTTTACCAATTTTGATAGTTTTGATATCTTTATGTAATTGAAATTTTATACTTGCATTTTTATACACACGTTTCATCATGTCAACGTACACATCATTGACACATGTTGATTTTAAAGAGTTGATGACTGCTGATGTTTTAATAAGAGTCGAAGGCCTTCTCTTAGTCAATAAATGCCATACATAAAGAAAGTTCATATTCGTGTGCTCATTCAATTAGTTCTCTTAATACTTGAATATGACCTACTATACTGCATCCACTTCGAAATCCAGCTTGTTCTCTTGGTTGAGCTGCATCTAATTTTTTCTGCAGGCGATGTGTTAGCACTTTTGTGAAGATTTTATAAATAGCAGGTAACAAGCTAATTGGTCGGTAATTTTTTAAATCCTCTTTATCACCTTTTTTATGCAAAAGAATTACTGTTGCAGAATCCCATTGGTTTGGTATGTTACCGCTGTTAAGACATTTGGTAAAGAATTTTGCAAGTATGTCTTCTACATGTTCTCCAGCTTCTTTTAGTAATGACTTCATCACCACGGACTCTTACTTTCTTCATATTTCTTTATTGCAAATGCTAGTTCTCCTTTCAAGATTTTAGAAGCTGTTCCTTCAGTGTTTTTGCTTAATCCACTGTTACTTTCATATAGTTTTCTGTAGAATTCTTCAAATCTAAGTATTTCTTCCTTATTTCTTGTTACGGTGCCATCCTCTCCTTTTAATGCAATGATGTGTTTCTTCCCAACAGATAAACTTCCTTTAACAACCCTAAGGCTCTTGTTATTTTCAATGGCTTTCCTTACTAGCTCACAGTTGAATTTTCTTATGTCTTCTTTCATGCTTTTGCGCAGAGTTTTACAAAGTTCTATGTACTCAATCCTGGAACTGGTATTTCGATTGTCCACCTTCATATCTCTTCGCCTTTTCATGAGCTGTTTCGTCTTCTCAGATAATTTGCTATTGTGCTTTTTACAGGTTACACCACCAATTTCCCCAGCAGTTTCAACTATTGTCTTAACAATGTTTTCATTTGCTTCTGAGATATCACTTTCATCAATAAGTCCTTCCAGTGCAGAAAAGCGATTTTTTAATTCCAACTTGAATGCCTCGGTATTTTCTTTTAATTTCTTTAAATCCACCCTCTTACTTACTTGTTTCCTAATGAGCTTCTGTCGTTCTAATTTAGTATTTAAGTGCACTTTACATCTCACCATTCGATGATCACTTCCAGTATTAAATCTGTTCAGTACACTGCAATCTTCAATAATTGATTTCTTGTTTGCCAGGATATAGTCAATTTCACTAGTTCCCCCATTTGGGTGTTTCCATGTCCATTTTCTTTGCGGTTTCTTCTTAAAAAATGAATTCATGATGCTAAGATTTTCAGCTTCTGCAAATTCGATGAGTTGATCGCCACGTTCATTCCTTTCCCCATATCCGTATTTACCAACCGATGTCTCTCCTTGTTCCTGTTGTCCAATTCTTGCATTGAAATCCCCCATGATGAGCTTGATATGTTGTTTCCCTTTGGTGTGTAACTGTTTGATTTCTTCATAAAATTCTTCAACCTCTTCGTCGGTATGGCTTGATGTTGGTGCATATACCTGTACTATCTGAAGTTGGTATCGCTGGGTTAGTTGAACAACGAGCCTCGCTGCTCGATCTGACGTGCTTCCAAACTCAAGAAAACTTTGAAATTACGTAACCCCGAAATGGTGATAGAAGGATGAAATAAGTGATATGTTTAATGTGCAGGCCGTAAAAATCTAATACACATGCTGCATAAAATTGGTTACATAATTAGCCAATAGGTGGCGCTGCAGTCGCAGCACACATTTTAAATACTGTTCAGAACTACAGATTATTATTTCATCCAGATTTCTTCCTACCACCTTCACTACGCTGAACCCGTCACATTTCGGCAGTGGAACAGACAGAAGACTGAATAATTTGAAGTTCTAAACAGAATTTAAAACGTGTCGCGACTAAAATGCCACCTACTGGCCGATTATGTAACTAATTTTGTACACCTGTGTATTAGATTTGTACGGCCTGCATATTAAATAAGACACTTATTTCATCCTTCTATCTATCACCGCGTTTCGGTGTTATGTAATTTCAAACTTAGGTAGTCCTTTCTGAAACACCCTGTATAATATATATATATTTGCAAATACATAAGAGGGTGGATTTAAAGAAATTAAAAGAAAATACCGAGGCATTCAAGTTGGAATTAAAAAATCGCTTTTCTGCACTGGAAGGACTTATTGATGAAAGTGATATCTCAGAAGCAAATGAAAACATTGTTAAGACAATAGTTGAAACTGCTGGGGAAATTGGTGGTGTAACCTGTAAAAAGCAGAATAGCAAATTATCTGAGAAGACGAAACAACTCATGAAAAGGCGAAGACTTATGAAGGTGGACAATCAAAATACCAGTCGCAAGATCGAGTATGTAGAACTTTGCAAAACTTTGCGCAAAAACATGAAAGAAGATATAAGAAAATTCAATTGTGAGTTAGTAAGGAAGGCCATTGAAAGCAACAAGAGCCTTAGGGTTGTTAAAGGAAGTTTATCTGTTGGGAAGAAACACATCATTGCATTAAAAGGAGAGGATGGCACCGTAACAAGAAATAGGGAAGAAATACTTAGAAGAGTTGAAGAATTCTACAAAAAACTATATGAAAGTAACAGTGGATTAAACGAAGACACTGAAATAGTCGAAGGAACAGCTCCTAAAATCTTAAAAGAAGAAGTTTCATTTGCAATAAAAAGTATGAAGAAAGGAAGAGCCCCTGGTGATGATGGTATTACATTAGATATCCTAAAAGAAGCTGGAGAATATGTAGAAGACATACTTGCAAAATTCTTTACCAAATGTCTTAACAGCGGTAACATACCAAACCAATGGGATTCTGCAACAGTAATTCTTTTGCATAAAAAAGGTGATAAAGAGGATTTGAAAAATTACCGACCAATTAGCTTGTTACCTGCTATTTATAAAATCTTCACAAAAGTGCTAACACATCGCCTGCAGAAAAAATTAGATGCAGCTCAACCAAGAGAACAAGCTGGATTTCGAAGTGGATTCAGTACAGTGGACCATATTCAAGTATTAAGAGAATTAATTGAAAGAACACATGAATATGAACTTCCATTGTGTGTTGCATTTATTGACTATGAGAAGGCCTTTGACTCTATTAAAACATCAGCAGTCATCAACTCTTTAAGATCAACAGACATTGAGGATGTGTACATTGACATGGTGAAACGTGTGTATAAAAATGCAAGTGCAAAATTTCGGTTACATAAAGATACCAAAACTATCAAACTTGGCAAAGGGGTGAGGCAGGGAGATACCATTTCTCCAAAACTTTTTACTTCAGCTTTACAGATGATTTTTCAGCTGATAAATTGGAATAACAAGGGAATAAAAATAAATGGTGAATATTTAAATCATTTGCGGTTTGCTGATGACATTGTTATTTTTTCAACGAACCCATCAGAACTCCAAGACATGGTACAGGAGCTCTCAACTAGAAGTAAAGAAGTTGGACTCAAGATGAACCTACAAAAAACTAAGATCATGTTCAATAATTTTGTAGAGGAAACAAAAATACAAGTTGACAACATTGAGCTAGAAATTGCTGATTCATATATTTACCTTGGCCAGCTGATTTCAATGGATGGCAACATTATGAAAGAACTCAACAGACGTATTAAACTTGGCTGGAGTGCATTTGGAAGAAACAGTTTTATCCTGAAGGGGAAATTGCCTTTGTGTCTAAAAAGAAAGGTCTTCAACCAGTGTGTATTGCCAGTCCTCTCTTATGGATCAGAGACATGGAGTCTAACAGTTGGAGCAATACGAAAGTTACAGACAACGCAAAGGAGCATGGAGAGGTGCATGCTTGGAATAACTAGGAGAGATCGAAAAAGAAACACTTGGGTGAGAGAGCAAACTAGAGTAGAGGACATCATTGTTAAAGTAAAAGGGCTGAAATGGCGATGGGCTGGGCATATTGCAAGAAGAACTGATCAACGATGGACAACAGAAATTCTGAACTGGATTCCAAGAGACCACCGAAGACCTAGAAAACGTCCTCAAACTAGATGGGTGGATGAAATAAGAAAACAGGTTGGGGTGACGTGGAAACGAATGGCCCAGGATAGACTTGTGTGGAAAGCATTTGGAGAGACCTTCATCCAGCAGTGGATAGATAATGGTTGAATATGATGATGATGATGATATATATTTGCAATTATTTTTATAAGGAATTTCATACCAAATGTTTCCAACGCTTTTATAACAACATGGCTACACACATTGCAATATTTTACTAATGGTTGTTAACTTTATATCTGTAATATAAATTAGTATATATATAAGTAATGTAATACAAGCATGTAGGTATAGATTTCTCATGGGGTGGGTTTAGAGTTGTAACTGATTCGTTTAGGTTTCTTATTCCTCCCGCACCCTGGTGTACGCAAAACAAAATTAAAATGCTTTTCTAATATACATAATTCAGACATGGCTATGTAGTGGTAGGATGAGGTTTGAAAATAAAAATTTTAAAATAAATTTATTAAAAAAACTATAAAATCAAATTGAGCCTTTTCCGGCGAGAAACGAATGTATCAATTATCTCCGTTGGAGAAGAAATAATGTTTCTATGACCTGCCATCAGAGATAGGTAGGTGCCTCTATAGGTCCATCTCTGCTGACCGGTTCTGTTCCTTAGGTATATTTCAATTTGTTTTAAAGATGAAAAAGCCCGTACGGGTTTTGCAGTTGTTACTGGGATCACAGCCAAAATTCCAATCAATTTCCTAATATTAGGGAAGAAAAACTCACTGGAAACAGTCGTGCTTGTGCTGCTATCATGACCAACTTCCAATTTGTTCTTTTTGTTAAAAAAAATGTAAAACAGATTTTTGAACAGTATGCTTCATCTTAAAGCTAAAAAGGTAACTAATAATGGGAGATGATGACCAAAACAAGGCGCTTTGGCCTTTATATCAATGGCATGGTGAGCATTGATTATAAAGGGACATAAACAATTCTGGAAATTTCCGATTTTCTGTTGATTGTCAATGGGCAAACACAGTGATGGCCAGCTATGATTTTCCAGATTGGTTATACAATAATTTTTGCCACCCACGTTTAAGTAGCTCAAACTAGAGCTTTTTTTATATTTGGAGAAAAAGAGGCGCCATCCTCATCCTGGATTCGAACCAGGGTCCCCCACATCTGCTGGTATCTTTGACCCACCAGATCTAATGAGGATCTACAACAAACGCATTTTTCTCCGGATATGAGGATGTAAGATATTATTACCCTTCACAGGGATAACACAATTGCCAAATATGGTCAACACAGAAAAGCCTCCGGGGCAAGATTTTTGTGAGTTTATCGTGGGGGAATTTATTATACAATTCTTTTACCAATCCACGCTTAAGTAGCTCAAATTAGAGCTTTTTATATTTGGAGACAAAGAGAAAAGATTGGTCCATAAAGTCTGAAGGTGCCAAGGCTCTGTGCCATTCCAAATTATTCTGTTGATCATGCGGGAAATCCAAATTTTCTAATTTTTTCAATTTATTTTTATTATTTTTACAGCAATTTGATTTTTGTTTTATATACTTAATTTTCTTAACTTCGGCCATTATATTAACTAATGGGTGGTTGAACCCACTGAACCCCCCTTACCTGCGTGCTTGATGTAATATATATATTACATTATATAATTATATATATATATTAATAGATATTATAGATAATATACAGATATAATACACGTTAATAAACCACAGTAGAATATTAAAATATGTGTAGTCATGTTAAAATATAAAATCGTTGGAAACATTTGGTATAAAATTCCTTATAAAAATAATTGCAACTAAAAATAGTTGCGGTGATCACCTAGAAACTTGTTCACGATCCCCAGGTTGGAAGCCACTGTCCTAAACTACATAGAATTGGAAATAAAATACCATGTGCATGATAAATAGTGCTAACAAACCATGGCTGGATCTCCACCCAGCAACGTAGTCCAAGCCAAACAACAATATCAATCAACGTTTATTGGCGTAGTGATACCAGCGCAGATGTCATGGCGTGATTAGATGGTGAAACGTTTGAAAGAAAATAAATATTTCTGCGTTCGGTGGGACCTGAACCCACGACCTTCATTTCTTTTCTTTCGAACGTTTCACCATCTAATCACGCCATAACATCGGCGCTGGTATCACTACGCCAATAAACGTTGATTAATATTGTTGTTAGATTTAATCTGCGTAGTGTTCGATTTATATAAATACTCCAAGCCATTGGATTTAACAGAAGTCACAATCTACACTAAATAGATTATACTACTGTAGTATTCCATTTTTAATATACTTAAGAACAACAACTGTTTTACAAAATGAAATTTTAATTAAAGCAACTTTGAAAATAAGAAAATACAATAGACTTAAAATTAATTTAATATATGAACGTTTAAAAATATATATTAATATTCCCTCCCTATCTGCTAATTAAATCCAAAATTTGAAATTAATCTATTTTAAGCTTATGACACTCACCACAAAGAAAAAAAAACTAAAAGGTCTGTTTAATTAACTGAAGTTAAAAGATAACCAGAGCTAAACGGAGAGACAGAAGGACAGAATTAAAGTAAAAATTCAAATTTTAATCGCAAGTTTGTGTTTCACAAATGTCTAAATCCCAGTTATATAATGATCCAAACCAAAATTAAATTTAACTGCATGTTTTTGGCCAATTAATGTTTTAAATTCCATTTATAGACAAGGAAGTGATATCCACCCCTTTTTTTTCAGCTCATTGTTAAGCTCAGTGATTCTAAGTCTAGTGATTTTTTTAATCAATACATTAACAAACAGTTATTTTGACACTGGCGTAAGGTTTAAAAACACGACGTTTCGGGAGCCAACTGCTCCCTTTGTCAAGTGAAGGCAGAATGAAGAGTTCGTGAAAGTCCTAAGCTTATATACCCGCATGTTGGGAATCCCCATCTGACGCCATTTGGTGCGGAGCATTTCCAGCTGGGGAAACCCTCGCCGGGAAATCCCCCGCACCCGACGATGTCAGATGAACACCCCCAACTCGAGGTTTTGCAAAAATCCTGTAAGGTTCTGGTAGAGGTTTTGCGATGTTTATTGCACGACTCCTCAAACCGTAGGTTTCCCATGATTCCAGAAAAAGTCTACTCCCCAGATTCGTCACATTCTGATGTAATATTTTCATCGAATGCCAATCTGGTTCGTGACCCTCCCTGAAGACATGTTCAGCCAACTGGTTTGAATCGTCTCCCCTAGCTACCGCACGCATATGCTCCTTCCCTCGTAGACGTATCGATCTTCCCGTCTGTCCAACATACACCTTGTCACAGTCTCCACACGGTATTTGGTAAATAGCACCAGATTTTTCCTCCTCAGGGACGCGATCCTTAACTTTAAGTAATAGATCACGCAGGGTGTAGACAGGTTTGTAGTAGGTCTTAACATTCACACAACTGAGAATTCGAGACAGCTTTTCTGAGACACCCGCCACATATGGCAAAACCACTGATGTCTTCCTAGTCTCATCCTCTACATTCCTGTTTCCACCACTAACACCACATTGGTTACGAGCGATAAATTTAGTCGGGTAACCGTTCTTTTTCAACACGCTTTTGTTGCGTCGTAATTCAACATTGCGAAGGTCATCATTACAACAATGTGTAAAGGCTCGTCGGTGCAAGGCTCTAATGACAGATGCTTTGTGTGATGCCGGGTGATGAGAACGAAAGTCAAGATACCTATCAGTATGTGTTGGTTTCCTAAACACCGTAGTCAACAGTCGCCCATCCACATCTCTATTTATCCGAACATCTAAAAAGGGTAATGAACCTCTATCTTCTTCTTCTAATGTAAATTGAATATGAGGGTTCAAGCTGTTCAAATAGAGATGAAAATCAGTAACTGAAGACCTTGGTAGGATAACGAAAGTATCATCGACGTATTGCTTCCACACCTGGACACAGTAAATTCACTCATCTAAAGCACTGTTTTCAAATGCCTCCATACACAAAAACTCACAACAGGTCTAAGAGGACCTCTTAGACCTATTGTGAGTTTTTGTAGTTCGCCAACATATGCACTTTCTAAATATCTATATACCAGTGTCGAAAGAACTGTTTGTTATGGAATCTCCTGGTGAAACTCTGTATTGTTTCGTTAATAATACATTTGTTTATAAGAATTTGACTTGGGTAATGAAATAGATTTAATGATTTTTCAAAACTTATGAGCTATTCTGCAATTAAAAATATATACAACTTTTAATCTACAACTTGTAACAGTCGATTGGCATAGAAGCAATCAGCATTATATTGAAAGATGTATTGAGGAAGAGTGACTAAATCATTCCATATACAGGGTGGCCATAACTAAACTTGGCTTATTTAGAGTACTCTACAGCTTAAACTGTTCATCAGATTGGCACCAAAATTGGTACATAGGCTATACAAAGGATGCGGCAAAAAAAAAAAACCACTGTCCAATAGAGGGCATTTTTCAGCAAAATGAACAGATGAAATAATGAACACTAAACAAAAATAACATTGTTAGCATTTGATGAAAACAATTAGTAGGTATGTAAAGCATTATGAATAAAACCGTAGAAGTACGGACATATAACTTCCATTATATGAGCAATGGAAAAAAAACTGCTTTGAGTGCATACAGAAAGATGGTCATGTTATGCAAAACAGGTTTTACTACAAAAGTGGATTGCCAATAGGGATTTTTCATTATGTTTTCTTCCGTGATGAAGACTATTACGGTAGTGGAACATGCCTTACTTGCAAAGTTTTTTTTTTACATAAACCATGGTAATGCTGCTGTGTGTGATTTTTGGCATGTTACACAAGACGCGGACAAATGTCTGTACAAGGTGCTCGGGACATAGCTTCTCAATTTAAACAACTGGGAAATTAGGAGTTCAACTTAGCAGAGGCCAGAAATCTATCCCTGTGCAGATTTATGAAGATGTTATCGAATAGTCGATGTTGCAAGAGTGTAAGCACAATATCACAACAGTTAGACTTTCCATATAGCACTCTATGGAAGGTGCAAATTTTTTTTCCGTCATAAAATCTGCTACCTGCAACAGCGGCTTACATTTACATTGATGTTCCTAGATAGGATGGAGGTTGATGCATCATGGCCATGAAACATGCTCTGGAGCAATGAGGCATATTTCTACCTTAATAGGACAGTTAACAGACGAAATTATCACATTTGGGTAAAGGAAAATCCACGCATGCACCAGGAGATTCCTTTGCATTCTCCTAAAGTGACTGTCTGATGTAGGTTTACATCGATATTTAGCCTTGGCCTACTCTTCTTTGAGGAAATTACTGCGAATGGTCCTGTGACATGTTCCAAGATGGCCGTGAGGTACCATAATATTCTGCAGTCTTTTACTTTACCACAACTACAGCAATAACAGTGCTTCACATCTATTATTTTAATGCAAGATGGTGCACCCCCACATATAGGATGGCACGTAAAACGTTTACTCAAACAGTACATAAATAAGCATATTATTAGTTGTATATTTCCTAATTGTAAGACATCATGTTTGCCAGATCACAATCTATGTGATTTCTGGTTGTGGGGATATTTAAAGAATTTGGTGTATCATACAAGCGTTGCTATGTTGACAAATTTGAAGGACTGCATCACTCTGCATGTGTGAAGTATCATACAGGACCAGTTGCAATCTGCTATTAAACATACTGCCCATTAGCTTCAGATTTTACAAATGTATGATGGTGGACACATTGAGCAACATTCATTACATCGTTTTGTACAAGATTAACAGGAGGTGTGCAATTTTTTTTTCTGTTTACACAGAAGGTGTTTACACATTTTTAGAATGATTTTGATGAAGAATAAATATTTTTGTTTGAATAAACAATCTTGCAACTACTTCTTACATGAAATGTAAAATATGGTTTGAAACTTTTAAATTTATTCTTTCAAAATATCTGAAGTAAACAAGCTGTGGATCACAGAATATGTTTTTGCACTTTCAAAGAAATAATTTCTTATTTCATAATTAAAAAATGTTGTGAAACGCATAGTATTAAAATTTCCAAGTTCCAAATGAGCAACATCATTAATCGGAAAGGAAGAAACCATCCATCATTACTTCTACATGGAAAGAAGACTCTAAACGAATACCCGCCAAAGATATGTACTGTTACAAATATTTCAAAAGTGAAATCGCTGGTAACAAGGGAAAACCGCAGATGCAGAGACCAATTGCAAAATCTTTTAAAATGTCTATATCAACAGTAAACAAAATAATAAATCAAGATTTACAGCTTTAAAAAAAAAGCTAAAAAATATAACGTTCACCGGTTCTTGCCCAGAAATGTGGCTCAACAAAGAACACTTTTCAGAATCCTGTATGAAAATTATTTAGTAGGAGATAGATGAAAATACTTTGTGACCTTTGATGAAGCATGGGTTTGCATGAATCACTATAACAAACTTAACGGACACTTCTGAATAGCGGATGTCTCTTAATAATGGACACTTTTCAATTCCTCGGCAAATTTACACTGAATCATATGGACATTTTACTTCTAAATAGCGGACATTCTAAATAACAGATGTGGACACTAAAAAATTAAAGTTAAAGGACAATGCAAAAAAATGTATTTTTGTACTCTAAATTGTAAACAGATATGGTAGATCGTTAAAACACAATGAATGAGCTGCCACCGCAGGGAGAGGGCTAGGAACATTTTGAAGCACCATTTTCATTTTTCCAATTTACAAAAGGAGGCGGGTGGGTTCCATTTTAAAAGAAATGCTTTCCAAGAAGTCGAATAACAACTGCAAGAAATTTATGATTCACAGATAAGCATTCTTCTGAGCAGCAGGCACTTTCAATAATGCTGTCTTTCAATAGATAAGAGCACTCCCCTCCCCCTCTCATTTAAAACATCAAGATTAACGAAGCAAAAATGTAGTTTAACAGTCTAGTCTAAGTGACGCCGATGTCCATATGCAGCTTTCTGCAGAAGTCCTTTAAAATTTGCATATGCTGGTTGTAGTAGGGTTCTTAGTTTTCATTTGAAAAAATGTCGCAAAAACGTAAACGCTTATCCTTAAGAGAGAAAGTCGATGTTATAAATATAAGGAAAGCTGATTTAGCGGAAATGTTGGGCATTGGGAAAACTCAAGTATGTGGAATTTTAAAACGGAATGATGAACTTTTAAAATGTTGGGCCGAAAATGGTAACCAAGAGACCAAAAGAGCTTTCCCTAAAACAGAAGGATTAGCTGTGGATACCTTAACATTTGAATGGTTTAGCCGTGCTAGGTTGAAGAGCATTCCTTTGTCTGGAACTTTAATTCTAGAGAAAGCACTAGAAACTGCTCAAAGAAAGGGACTTTCTGATTTCAAGGCTTCGGGTGGCTAGCTAGATAAATTTCGAGCCCGACACATTATTTCTTATAAAAATGTATGCGGTGAAAACTCGTCTGTTGACAACGAAATTGTTTTTGACTGGAAAATGAAAGTTAAGGATGGTTGCAAAGGTTATGATGATAAGAACATTTTCAACTGTGATGAATCTGGCCTCTTCTTTCGAGCTCTTCCGGACAAAAGTATGGATCTCAAAGGTAAAAAATGCAGTGGAGGAAAGATTTCCAAAGAAAGGCTAACTGTTATGTTATGTGTGAATATGATAGGCGAATTTGAAAGACCACTGATCATAGGTAAAGCTATGAAACCACGATGTTTTAAAGGGTTAATGTTAATGCATTGGACGTACAATGTCGGGCAAATAAAAAATCGCGGATGAACAAAGATTTAATGATTGAGTGGTTGTTAGGCTTTGATAGAAAAATGCAGCGAGAAAAAAGAAAAGTGATTTTAATTTTAGATAATGCTTCTTCTCATCCTGACATTGCTTTGGAAAATGTCAAATTAATTTTTCTTCCTCCAAACACGACTTCTGTTTGCCAGCCCTTAGACCAAGGCATAATAAAATG
>QLNU02015360.1:2576639-2644937 GCA_006491805.2 Dysdera silvatica | reverse complement strand
AAGGGTACCTCTTGTCCAATCCCAGTTGCTTGTAACTCCAAATAACATGCTGCAAAAATGAACTGTGCTGCTGAAGAAAATTTACTATGAGAGTACATATGTAAATTTGAATTATCAATGCAGTGCATACTGTAGATTGTGGGAGGAAAGTTAGTGAAATGAATATAAAAACAGATATTCATAACAGACTATGTCACCAATGTAAGCCATTTGATGAACATATGAATGGGACAAGGGGGGAAATGGAATTTGATTTTAAGAGTGAATATATTGCATGGTGTATGCACCGGCATCAAAGAATTAAATCAAAGTATAAAAATAATTTAAACGACATTGCATGGACTTGATTTGGAAAAAAATTTGTAAACTTGAAAACAACTTCTATTTTGGGAAACTTTTCCGATTCAGCTACAACTTTTTCAATTTGGTTAGAACATTTATGTGCAAGTTAACCAAAAAGCTATGAAAGTATTTTTGGCAGGTTACTCACTGGTAAAAGAAAACTTCAAGTCTTATTATTTTTTCTCATTGCTAAAACAGAAACAATGTAATTTTTGGCCCCAAACAATGACAATCATGTTGAAGATCAAATTCAACGATAAATTCAGTATATTCAGATATCGTGAATAAATTATTAATGAGTGAAGTTTAACTGCCATGGGGAATGGTTTTACAAGTATTTTATTTTTTGTTTTTACAACAAGCAAAAGTAAAAAAGTAGAGATTTATTTGAGGTTTGCCCTTTTTTTTCCAAGTATTTCCTGTTATACAACACCATACTTCCCTGTATTAGTAGATTTTAGAACTAATTTTTTTTCACAGAATCCATCTCTGCATCCCTTGGTTAGTGTATGTGCAAATTTTGGTGCCATTGTGCTTATTCGTTGAAGCTAAATACAGCTCTGAATAGTAAAACCTCAATTATAACCACCCCATATGTTGAATAGATTTCTGAGTAAATTTAACTATCAATGTCCTGTACATGTAACTTCCCCCTCAATGAGCTTTACCATTATGCTTGTTATTAAAAAAGGAAGCTAAATTAAAATTTGAATTTTATTGTGTTTCACCAAGATTTCTCAATAGCTTAAAGAAGTTCTTTTATTGTCTGGATTTTTTTTAGAATTCTTGTAAACAGACCTTATAAAACATGCATGTAAATACTCCTTCTAAAATGACCGAAGAATTTTAAATCAGGTTAATATCTATAGCACATAATTTTAATTTGAGGTGTATATTGAATGATGCCCATAAATTATCTCCTTCTCAAGTACTCTCCATAAACTTATATATTTATGCACAACTGCCAAAAACCGTGGGTATCTTCCATCCATCATCAGCCAGGAAATGATTCATCACGTCTTACTGGAAAATTTATCAAAAATTGCATAAATTTATTTATGCAAGAAAAAGGGTACATTTTGGTTTGACACATTCATTTTCTGAAAATCAAAAACATGACTGTGTCCAGTATGTAAGGGACATTCTTAAAAATTTTTATAGGAATGATTGGCCACCCTATTCACCAGATTTGTCCCCTTGCGATCATTTTCTTTCTCCAAAACTTAAGTTACCATTGAAAGGGAGATTCTTCAACAACGTTGAAGACATCCAAAGGACTGCGACAGCAACTCTTAGGGACATACCACAAAAAGACATGCACAGGTCATTCCAGTCATTGCTCAATTGTGTCACACATATCAATTTAGAAGGAATGTACGTTGAATAAAATATAGGTACTATTTGTCTCGTTTCTATTTTATGCTATGAACTCAGTCTCATTATTTGTCGGACTGTGTAGAACATATAAAACAGATTATAACGTGAAATAATCAATAACAGGGAAACTGCATACCTAATTCAATTTTTTTGTTCAGTTGCTTCACAGTTTTCAGCCACTCGCGATCAATATCATGAAGTCCTTCGATTATAATCGCTCCTCTTGAATCCCTTGGTTTTAGTTGAAACCAAACAGGAGATATCATAGTAAACTTTCCAGCAAAAAGTTTTGCAATGTCATAACCATGACTATTCCACTGTAAGAAAAACAAAAACAACTTTAATAATATATAGTACAATCTAGAAACCTACACATTTACCCTGTATTTTCACATGCATTGCTTACATTATACAGTTTGTTTCCCATTAACGACTTTCAAGATACTGAGAAAAATGTTGAACAGAAAAAGACGTTAATTAGAATGTGCACAATTCCACAAAGCATTTGTTGGAACCACAGAAAACTACCGTTAAATAGAAATAGTTCTTAATTAGAATGACGTTATTGAAAGATACAACCGCATATAGAAATCTCTAAATCTCAATTTTTTTTTTTCACGTTAACATAAGAATCAAGACACAGGGATTCTACTGTAATCAATTTAATTTAGTTGATGTAGGAAAAATTATATTGTATTTAACAACTTTTTAATATAATACTACACTAAAAAAATTACTATCTACACCCTGTGACCACCAATAGAGATACACTTACAACTAATAAGGTGCTGAAGAGAAACTAGTTATTGATTAAAAATAGTTGAGGTCTGTATGTGACTGAATAACACTTACAGCAAAATCAGGATAGATAAAAGGCACAGACTTTAGTATCACTAGATAGTTGAAGCATAGAAGACTGGTTGTTCCATTTCTGTAATTATTAAATTTCTGGGTTTCCTGCGTTTAGCAGATATGTATTAAGAGCATGAGAAATCTATTAAAGCTACAAATCTCTAAAAAAAAAAAAAAACACCACCTAGTCATGGAGGAGCAACTGACATCTGAGGAGAGAGGTGACTGACTATCCCATATAATAGCATATCAGAAAGAAGTACTGACTCAGATGTCCAAATTCAATGAGGATATGTTTAGTGATCTATGATTGAAAATGATGATATTGCGAATGGGCTATAGCGGCAGATGACTACATTAGGTACATTCATTGAATACAAAGCACCCAAAAATATAACTATAGTGAATACAAAAATATTGCAATTGGACTATAAAAGACTGGAAGAGAGTCGTCTGGACTGATGTACCCAGGTTCCAATTGCAACATACAAATGGATGGGTTCATATATGGACGACCACAAGATTATGGGCACCTGCCGGGTTTGAGTGTTATAGGTAGGTGGTAACAATGTAATGATTTAGACTGCATTCTCATGAGTTTCAATGAGCTCATATACATTTGGAGGACTACTACTACTATGTAGATCTCCATACCTCTTTCAGCAGTACCACTTTGTACCCACACATTTTCACAGTAAAATGGCATCTTTTAACAAAACGATGTCTCAGTGCATCAGCCATAACTGGTTGAAGAAACATTCAACTAAGTTTACTACTCTTCAGATCAGAATCCTATACAGCATTTGTGGAACGAAGTGAAAAGACAAGTTTGAACCAAAAATTGACCACTAAGAAATTCATACAACCTTTGACCAGATACTTATGAACCATAATTTCACCTCCATATTTTCAAAATTTCATGGAGTTTGTAAATTTCAACCTCTTGCCTTTTTTAAAGCAAAAAAATTTTTATACAATCTATGCTTTTATACAATTTTTTGTTCTGAGATCAAGAAATTAACTACCTGACACTAATACAGTTTACATAATAAATCTTTTTTCTTTTTTGGTGTATATACAAGGGTTAAAGGGTTAGAAAGAAGATAGTAGCAACACTGATGCCACTACACATAAAAACACCAGAAGGCACCCAGGTGATTCCCAACAGCTTTAAAGGAAAGCCTGTAAGAATAAGGAAAAGAGCATACATACTGTTTTCCTTATTCTTACAGGCAGGTTATGTAGAGCCATGTTAGGATATGCATAAGAGTGAGATGTAGGCTTGTCTGCTTTAAACACCACCTGCCATTCAATCATCATTGTAAATCGGAGAGATTGGTATCAAAGGCTTTGCATTTAGAACTTCTTACCTTTATGACTACAAGATGTAACGTCACAACAAGTATAAGGTTCAAGTTTGTCTCTGCACAGATTGGTCATTGTTATAACATTATCATCATATGTGCCTAATAGTGAAGTCTTTTGGTTCAAGCCTGGAAGGTGTTCCAGACTGAAATTTTTGTCCTTGTTTTCATTGAATCCAAAAGAGAAGCAGCAACTACTCACTCATTTTAGATTGTGTGGTAATCACATGAAAAAGCTTAAGAAATAGAAAACAGTACAAGCAAAATCACTATAAAAATAGCTGAATGGACTCCAATTAGGTTCTTAAGCTTTTCATGTAAGTTTAATTTTCCATGAGTGATTGTGAAATTTTTGGTTATCAGATGGTTTGAATTTTACATCTACACCCTCATCTGTTCTCATCATCCTCTGTTCTGGTTTTAAACTTTTTGGCAATTAAACCGATATTATAGAAAAGAACAGAGAACATGTCTGTTGAAGTACACATGGAAGTTTCATGAGTGCTATTCGAAGATAAGGCATTTATGGTAAAGCTTAAAACTCATATGGGAACCTCGAGAACTGTCTGAGCTCGATTTTTCTGAATTTCGGTTTATAGGCCAATATGACCGAGTAAATGAAAGATCCAAAATCAAATTTGGCCCAATCGACCTGGGGATCGAGCTACGGCCCACTGAAAATAGAGCTCACCCTACGATGATGCTTCAAGATGAAGAAATGGCCAAGTACTGCCAAAAGCCTACGAGCACTTTATTCATGTCAGAAGTTTAGCTTTCTACGTCTTGTAGAAGTGAAGTCCTGGCGCATCGGAAAAGCTGAGGGTCCTTTGTAAATAATTTTAGAGGTCCTTTGTAAATAATTTTAGAGGCACTTTCCAAAATCAATTAAAATTATTTACCGCTCAAACATTGACATATGAAACTGATTTGAATTAGGAATATGGAGTATTTACATATGAAACTGATTTGAATTATGAACATGGAGTATTTATGTATGAAAATGAATTTATGTAGATATGAAAAAAAAAATTTTGAGTTACCTAACTGCGGGGGTTTCCAGAGTTATAACTGCGCTCTTGGCTATGATGAACTTAAAACGCTTTTAATGGAAATGAAAATCAATAAAAAAAATGAGAAAGCATAATAACTTTGAGCAATGATTGCAACAAATGAATGAACTACCATCGCAGTCCATTTCGTGACACACTTGGTCCGTGAAATTAAAACAAATTTCTTGCACATTGAAGAATTTTTCAGGCTTAAGTACCGGGTACGTTGATTTCCACCAAGCATAGATTATCATATTACGGAATTTTGGGGAAGACAGCTGATTGTGAATGAGTGAATGCAGTTTTGTGATGTTATGACGTTCTGATAAGATTATATGCTCATAATAATACAAAAGGCAAAATCGTGTTAAGCGTTTAGCGAAATATTTCCATTGAAGAAAAAAATATACGTAGTATGGCTGTATGAGTGCTATCCCTCCAGGTGGTATAATCATCAATTTCGATTGCTCTGAAAGACTGGCTTGACTAAATTTATCATCAACTATATTTTCGTCCATTTGACCTGTCCACGAATCCATAATTAATAGAACTTTTGATGTTATGCCTGGTTTGAGTACTTCGCTGAGGAACACCTCATGTATTTCGGTAGAGGATTTGCCACTTTTGGAACATTCCAGAATAACATTAGGAGATTAAATAACTTTTCCTGTACCCGTGGATCGAATACACCCTTTGGTTCCTGATGGATGAGCAGAAATTGTCGCAATAATTGTCCAGTAGCAGAAATGATAGGTCGGATTATTACGGAATGGGATATGGCGTGAGAAGATTGAATGATACTTGGAGTGTGCTTTTCCCCATTAATCGACAGAGTGCGCGTAGATGCCCGTTCTTTAGTGAATCCGCTGTGGTCAGTGTTTAAAACCTCATCAAAAGGATAGTTGCTCATTGCATCTGTAACTATGTTGACGAATTCTATAGCTCTATCTTCCAAAGCCGTTGTGTGCATAGTACGTACAGGCATAACGAATTTGGTGACTCTTCTACTTGTTATGCCACGCTCTTTTATTAAAATTTTAATAGAAAAGCATCACTTGCGCTAAAGTTTGTGAGATTTTCTCTCATTGCAATGTTCAGAAACCATAACTTTAAATCGGCATCGTGAACTGTTAATAAAACATGTTCCCGGGCATTTTTAAACTTCTCAAATACTTCGTCTTTCATCCGTAACAGTTTTTCACATCTTGTACCCTGGGAAGCAACATAATTCCGAAAGCGATAAATTTGTCTATGTGAAAGTGTGTTGTCTTTAAAGCGATGCTGTATGCTTTTCAAGGAACGTAGTTTTCCTGACCCACTCCATGGAAATTCTTTTCATGTCTTCTAATGTGTAAGTTACGCGTGACGGCAAATTAGTTTGTTCATCCCATTCCTCATCATTCATTTCATTACCCTATATTGCATCATACTTTATTTCATTTAAACAAATATCAAATGCATTCTCGTCATTCATTTCGTATGTTAACCCACTTATCAAAGTTTTGGCAAATGTAAATATTTCTTTCTCAATATCCATCTTATAATCTGATACAAAATCGGCTTGCTTTGTGTATTTTTCACAAACAACGCGAAACAAGTATGTTGATATGGTGGAAAAGGAAGACATGGTGACAAATAAGGCTTGAAATTCCACGCTTTCCAACAAAAAAATTAAAAAGGTCAAAGGTGATAATTGCTACTGATGTGAAAATTGAAGGATCGCGCCTTATTTATTCAAGACTGGTTTATGCACTAGGTAGCTTTTTCGAGTTCTTCGCCAAAAATGATCTCAAAATTTGTCAGTTATAAAAAAGTAAGGTAAAAACTTCAAATATTTTTTACTTTTACACTAGAAAACACAATGTATAATTATTTCAGGTACAACTAAAATGACTATTATAAATATATGCTATATTTTATTCATATGTGTTATTTTTTTCCTACGATAATGTTTGGCGTTTAATGCTTACCCAGCACGCCAAAACACTGTTTTCACCTGTCATGCAGCGAAGCATCATCGTAGGGTGAGCTCTATTTTCAGTGGGCCATACCTCGACCCCCAGGTCCATTGAGCTAAATTTGATTTTGAATTTTACATCTACTCGGTTTTGATAAACGTTTGATTGTTCCTCCTATTCTATCACATGGAGATTTTACGTGACCAGTAGCAAAAAATGCCCAGAATGCCTCTAATGAAAAACCTTGCTGGTGACTACACAAATTAATGAAATTTTTGCAATTTTTATACTGTCTGGCACACTTGTCACTAAAATAAAGATTTTTTTTAACAGCAGGAAAATTTTCCTTGATATGATTCGTAATTTCTTTTTGGGTCTGGTAAACAAAGGCAACATCATGGTCTAAATCATTCGAGATTATACACATGTCTGTAACTGTAAATATGCATTCATATTCAGATTCTGAAATTCAAGTGCAGATAATTGCTGGATGTAGAGAACAACCGTTATTGGTCCAGTGGTATCCTTGAGCCCCATCTTGAATTGCATAGGAGTAATTTTCACTAAGGTCTATAAGAACAATGGTTGTGTCAAGAGGACAGTTAATTTCCATTTGCTTTAGAAATTTTGATTGTTCAATAGAAATAAATGAATGTGGTATAAGTTTTTCCAATAATTTTGTAACATACTCATCACATGTTGCAGTGCATCTCACCAGCTCTGTTCTATCAATAGACACCCAGTGACTATAAACGATTTCATCTTCAGGGTCATATCCTTCAAATTTGTCATGTAGAAATCTTTCCAAATTTTTACTTGATGGACATTTTGAACAATGTCTCAGCATGCCATCTCTATTTTCTGTTGAACATACCATATATGCAATCAAATCTTTATAACTTTCCTCAATGTTGGATGCATGCAAAAGTAGAATGACATTTGCATGGATCATGCATACACATACAGAATGTGTTCCAGATGATCCTGCAAAAACAGCGCAGCATGCAGAATTTGGTGAAACCAAGTTTCATACCAGGATATTCATATTTGAAGGCAGAATACAACTCCTTTAAATTGGCGAGTAATAATCTCTTTTGCATGTGGACTTTTTTTAGAAATACTAACAAAATCTTTTTTCCCTGGCATCATCCTTGAATATTCATCATTTTGATAGAAATCTTTGACAAGTCTAATTACACCTTAAGTTAGTTTACCTTTCTTAGGTCTGGTAAAGTCAAAATTCTTTTGTCGCCCTTCAGTTTTCTCGCCTGTCGGATAGCATACTCACTTACATGAAATTCTTCTATGACTCTCCTTCTACTCCATGAAGATGGGGCTAATGTTAAAAGTTGTATTTTTTCTCTTCGTGTAATTGGAGTGTCAAGTTTTTCCCTTCATTAAATTTAGTAGTTCATCCATATCATTTGCTTTTTCCTGTACATCTTGGGGTAATGTTGGTGAATTTCTGGTAGTAGAAATTTCTTTTTCTAAAACTTCGCTGAAAACTTGCTTGATCAAGAGCAGCTGCTACAAGTCTAACTAGTAGGGTGATTCAGTTCTCTTTGAGGCTGAAGTACAAGACTAGACATAGAGGACAGGAAAGCCTGTTTTAGCCTGTACTGCTCTAAAACTAATGACACCTATCTAGAAATTTTTGCTGGGTAAGTCATTTATTGTTACTGAATGTAAGTTTTTAAGTTCATTATTTTTCAATACCATAACTATAAATTTTACTTTATTTTTCATTGAAGCATTTATATAAGCCATTTTTATTGAATTGCAATGAATTATTTGCATTAGATATATATTACAACTACTCAAAGTGCAAGATATACATAATGCAATGCATTTTCATAGCATGTGATTACTATTTTTAAATGATTGAACTATACCTTTTTAAATATAATTGAGGACAATCTGGTTCATTGGCTCAGATATCATTAAGAATTAAAAAAATACATTAAAAATATCTGGGGTTCATATATTGGAGTTACCAATTTTGAAAATGTTAGCAAAAAACATTTTTTTTTTTTGCTATATATCTAGATACTAATAAAAATAGTCAAAATGCCATCATTTTTTTCCAGTCCCAATTAGAACACCCCTCTACTTATAATGTAAAAAAAGAATTGGCTTGATAGCTCCTCTGCCTTTGGTTGAAAATGCTGTTTAAATTAATCCATACTTTTCGAAATTTTTTTTATTTCAAATATTAAAAATTATCACATGCATTAAATCTGACAACACTATTTTATCATAATCTATATAGTTTGGTAATCATGCAGTAAAATTTCAAAACGATTTGTTGATTGGAAAAAAAGATATGAACTTATTCATAACACCCTGTCATCAAAAATCGGAGAGTCAGTAACAACAATTTTAACAGTTTTTCAAAATTTTGATATTTTTTATTTCAAAAACTATTTCACCTAGGAGCAAAAAATTTTACTAGAGTTTCTCCCTTAACAGTAAGAACAGTTAAGCCAAGTTTCATGAAAATTCGAGATAGTGGGTGTCAGGGTCTGGGTGAACTGACATGGAATGACCCGCATTTTACTTATTTTCCATACTTTTAAATAATGATTAAAATTTGGTCGCTTGCTTTCCACTGAATCCAACCACCACAAATTAATTGCGAGTATGCGATCGAAGTATTCAATTGAAACTTTTGCATGTTTCACTACCAATCTATATTCTGCAGGACTGCATTGAGAAACAAAATGGGAGTTGAATGGTGACTCGAGGCATATTTTTAATCACCATTCCTCGAAATTTAGTTGCCCTGCAGTTGGTGGCGACCGTGAATTTTAACTTTAATTTATGGGTAATCTTTCTGTTACTAAGTGGAAAGCCCTTAAGGCTCTCAGAAGCAGTGAAAAGGTTATGGTTTTACAAGCAATAAGGATCATACCAGGATTGTAATAGATAGGTCAGTTCATGAAGGCAAAGTGATGTCAGTTTTAAATGATAGCAACACCTACTCCATTGTAGATAAAGAGTTAACTGATTGCATTAAGGCAGATATAGCCTATGGCCACCTGCTCTAGCTTCGAAGAGTTGGAACTAGATAGGGAACTTTACTTGTGACTCCATTGCTCATCTGGAAGAATGCCATCATCCTATAAACTCCCAGAAAAAGTTTATAAATCGGGTATTCCTCTTACACTTAAGTTTTTGCAGTTTGCCAACATTATGCACTTCCAAAATATCTCTGGCTGAGAAAGTATCTCCGCTTGCTGGGTTTTTTAAACGATCAGTATCTACCTTTGAGGAGTTCATTTCTCTATCAGAAATGTATAAATCACCGCTGATGATGCCATGTTGCCTTTTGAGGTTCACTCTACACCTGTACACCAACAAATTTGACAGTAACAACAACAGAGCGACTAACGTTAGAGGAAATTATCCTCATTGGAAGAGATATGTGGCCTGTTAAAGTTCTGCTTAAATTCCATGGCTTTCAACGTTAAAAGGTAGATATTCCTGAAGAAATAGAGGCACAATTATCAGATCCCCAGATGTGGCAACGAATTTATACAGATGGTTTTTAAAATCAGCACTTTGAGTGCATTTACCACGTCAAGGTATGAAACAGTTATGTCGATGACACATTTGCTATCCTGCTAAACTCTTCAGTTACTGATTTTTATTTCTATTTAAAGAGTTTGAAGCCTCATTCAATTTACGTTTTATAATTTTAAACAGAATTAAATCTTGACAAGAACGAGAAGAGGAAAGTAGGCAAGTTATATTCAAGTCATTATTAAAAAGGAAAAATAAAATCAAAAAACATTCACATAACATTAATTTTAAAATAATTTATATAGACATGTATTTGCATAGCAATCAGAATATCAATTAACTTACTGGTGTCACATATCCCAAAACCTCCTGATCAAAATGTCGCAACATTGCTTGTGATAAACTGAATGATTTATGTTCTTGTAGAATATCTCTATAATTAATATCCTTGGTAATTAAATTATTTTTTGCTGAAGAATACACCACATTTTGATCAACCTGAAAAAATTAATAATTACAGTTATTCTATGATAATATAACATGAAAATAAATGTTTATAGAAGCTTTTTGAAAATATTATAACATTAAGTATTGAAGTCAAGTAGTTTATAATAGTTTTACTTCCAAAAACATTCTCAAGAGCATAATACGCAAAGAAAAAAGTATTTGAGACCTGAAGGTTATTATATGACAGGACCAAATTTTATTATGGTCATTATGCATCAAAAGTTAATTTAGTCTTGTGCAAAAAGATTTCCCATTCTCATTTCAGCTAGCACTAATTTATTAACAGAAAAATGCGAAAAGGTATTCAGATTGCACATGGAAGAGGTGGAGAACTCATTCCTTATGGCTACAAGAAGATTTGAAATTGCTGGTAAAGGTATGGTAGAGAAGCTTGGAGGGATGGAGGGAATGCTACAGAAGATCTGATAAGCACAGAAGAAATACTGTATGAACTAAGGGAAACAAAAAAGAAAGTTAATGAAAATGAAGAAAGGCTGATACAAAGGGATAAATAGCTCTTCAATAAGATAGACAATCTGGATGTAAAGTATGACGTGATTAGGATAGAATTTAGAGAAACACCTAAAGAATTTGGAAAAATTATTGCGGAAAACAAATCACTTAGAAGAGCACTAAAAGGCTGGAAAGCAGAAAGCATAGAAAAGATGAAGAGCTTAAATTATGGAAATGGAAAACAGAAAAAAAAAACATGATTGGAAAAGGGGAAGATAAAAAAAGAATTGAAGATAAAGAGACATAACAGGTAAAAAAATTGAGTACCTGGAGGAGGAATTGGAGATATAATTGACTTGGAATAGTATAACAGGAGGAATAACTTGGAAATTACTGGAATATCATATTCAGACCAGAAAAACTATGATGAACTGATACTAAAGGTATGTGAAAGATTGCAGATTGGAATTGATTGAAGACAAATTGAAATAGCACACAGAATACGATATGAGAATGGTAAAAGTGACAAAATATTGGTTAAATTCTTTGGTAAAAAATACAATTTTGCAGAATAAGAGGTAAGTGGGTGACGTCTCATGCAGTGATCTCGATAGGCGAATATCTTATGGTCAGTTATAAAAGAGATTAGTAGCACCTGGCATTCATAAATTATTAAATGAATTCATACAACACTGATAAATTAGCAAAAATCGTTACCGTTTTTCCAGACTTCTTATCCAATCGTGACGATTTTCTGTCACTTTTAGAAAGAGTAGCAAAACCGAGAGGAATGCATACGCACATAAATAATAAATAAATCACAGCACCCTTTTTAAAAAGCATTACAACTTAGAGAACGAAAATCGAACACAAATTTGCAAGCTGGATGGATGATGCCAAAAGCCGGCACTTACAAGTACAATATAATATATCCTGCCACGGCCAACTAGATTACTACAGGCCTGCTCACGTGAGCCCAACGCTACAGAAAACCTGTCCCCAAATTTTCGCAGTGGCGATTCTCTCAAGCAGTTTTTCTCCGACAGAGGGCGCCTGCTACCTGGGTTAATATTCTCAATTTAACAGACTATAAATGCCAATTAATAGCCCAGTTTCTGATTACATACAGAAATATATTGCTTTTTGCTCAAAAAGTTATCGTATTTTATTTTCCAACGACGTTGATGTTACCGTGATATGATAACCTTTCATAACAAGTTTTTAAACTAAAATTTAAATCTTACATACCTTTTTCTACTCTTTTATTTACACTGAAGACGGTTTATTGGATGAAATGATTTCTCAGGCATGATTAATAACTGATAATGAATTGATAGTTTACACTGAAAGCTAAATTGCAAAATGCATATAAAAGCAGACTTTATTTTAATGGTTAATAAAATAGAATTATATAGAATTTAAATCAACTAATTAATAATTTAATTATTTTTATTATAATTAATTATAAAATAAAGAATTAATTAGAAGGCTTGACACCTGTTTGGAAAGACTTTAATGGAATGTTAATGAAATTAACACATGAATTTACAATAAACTGATGATATAACTACACAATGTATAATACATAATTTCTAATAACTTTTGACACAAGTCAGATTTTTAATACACTGCATGATAAAAATAAAGTATCAGGTATTCATGAATAGCAATTCTTTCCAAAATAATTTTACTTGAAAATACAAACTACATAATAGAACAGCATGTCACCGAAAAACAAAATACAGAATAAACACTTACTGTGTCCCTAATACTGCAGATATAAATATGTTGGATGAACTTAAAACAATTAATGCACCTTAGCTTAGCTACTACAGAGTAAAATTATGAAGGGGAAACAAATTACCTTTACGTGAGATATTTGTAATCCATTGTATTCGAAGGGTTTCTTCACTTGGAAATTCGTGAAAGGATACATTACTTTTTCCTTACTGCGATTTACAAAATGGAACACAATAATATACTCCCATTATTATCACAAATAAATATCATGTAAAAATTATAGAAAACCCAGAAACCCTTTTTAATCTTCGGTTAACTGCTGCAAACACATGAAAGCATATGGCATGTTTGTACCTGTGATTTGGCGTCCCCTATGAACAACCCCAGTAATTACTCCAACAGAAAGTGGGGACACCCTTAAAATTCACGTGAGCGGGCCTGTAGTAATCTAGTTGGCCGTGCACTCTGCTTTACCCTACGGAAGGGATATTTTCTTTTTTTGAAAGAAGACTAAAGTTCTGTTTTAGTGTGCCGTTTGGTACATCTATTTTCCAAAGTAATATGAAAAATAATAATTATAAGATCGTTAGTTTCGTAAAAATGTCTTTGATTAGATTTTGCAACTGAAAAATAAGCTGTACAGTAAGTACTCTAATGTCATTAGAAGGCATTTTAATTTTTACAATATAACGTACTATACAACGGTACAACATAATAGTACTCCCCACCCCTCTTTTCAAAACAGATACCACAAGGTCGGAACGTCACGCCCATTTCTTTGCACGGTACGTAAAATTTGAATTCGTATCCCAATTTTAACATTACGACGAAATTCGCCAGTGTGATTGACTGCTATCGAAACCAGGTCACGCTGCATTAACG
Organism: Dysdera silvatica; assembly: GCA_006491805.2. Lineage (NCBI taxonomy): Eukaryota > Metazoa > Arthropoda > Arachnida > Araneae > Dysderidae > Dysdera > Dysdera silvatica. The sequence continues at coordinate 2,630,891 of QLNU02015360.1, read as the reverse complement.
AAAAAAATAAGAGGTAAAGAAAAAAAATTCGCGATACACAAATTTTATTTGGTCAATAGACGATAAACTCGCGGATGGATAGATTTTATTTTTGTCGCATTTCCGCAACTTGGTATCTAAAGCGACGACGTCCATCCGTAATAATCAGTAATTCAGCATTCCAACTAATTCAGGCATAACTCGAAGCCTATCCAAATGGACAGCGAGGGATTTACCCAGAAACGAGGGGCAGGGTACCCCCCACAAATCCATCTCTGATACAGTAAGAGTAATTTATTTTCAAGTATGAATTTTGTAAAAGACGGACTGCAGCAATCTTACTGGTAATGTACCAAAAAAACAAAACAAAAAAAAACACCAGCGATGCTGTGTCGTAATATCCGTAACTATTTAGCGTGATTCAGTGACGAGATGGCACGCGACGCAAAATTTGACATTATTTTTGCCAATACAGCGTAACGTGGTTTAGATAGCAGCAAATCAGGCTGGCGAATTTCTCCGTTATGTTAAAACTGTGGTACGAATTCAAATCTCGCGCATGTATCTGTCTTGAAAGTGGGGGGAGCACTGGTGGTTCTCAGCCAACACGACCGCGCCACTGAACTTCTATCATTAACGGGGTCTGGATTCCGCGAAAGTATCGGAGGAATCTTAGGCACAGGTCCCGAAACCTAAATTCTAAATGGGACTTGGCTACGGCCTTGCATGCTGTAAAAATTTTTGAACCCCCCCCGAAATTAAATCCTGGCTACGGTTTTGTCTGGTTTGCTTAACAGACAAATAGGACGGATCATCTGCCTGATACCATTCACCGGACGCATCATAAGGCCGCGTACGCAGGGGAGTGTTGATGGGGATTGTAACCCCCTGTTGCGAATCGACGACTTATTTATTATTATTTATCATCAACATCATAAAAAACATTTCTTTGGTCTTGAAAACGTTTTTCAAGACCTCGAGTTTAATAGTCTCAAGAAAAAGTATGAGTTTTGACACTTATTTAGTTTATATAAAAGATACGTTGTTTTTTCCTTTTCGTTCTTAGCTTCTTTGTCTTACTTTTAGTTAACTCAGTAAAGTTTGATACAATTTCACGTATTTTGACCCCTTTACTTTGATTCCTTGATATCCTGTGTTAAAAGGTAACATAAATTTGGCGCAGCGACAGGGATTACTTAGTTACGAGGAATTTGAAATACGTAAAATTGTCCTGGACAATGGATACATTGAAAGCGCAGAGAAAAGTTTTGAGAACGGCATTGGTGATGGCCGTAAAAGGAATAGAGGATGAACTAACAAAAGACGAATTGAATTCTGAAGCAGTGAATGAATTTGCGATTAATAGATAAATTCTCTTACTTAGATGAAGTTTAACAAAAGATCTTTGAGTTGTTGTTGCAAACCGAAATGGACAATGAACAAGAATTTGTTACCGATTTTGAAGCTTCTGAGGTTTATAGAGCAAACTATTTAAATGCCAAAAACAAATTGGAAGGAAAATTAAACGGGCTTAATGCATTAGAAGTCAAAGTTTTCAACGAAGGGAAAAGAAGATACGGTTTTCCAAAATTAGAGCTAAAGAAGTTCTCAGGAGAAACAAAGGATTGGTTGGGATTCTGGAGCCAGTTCTCCAAAATGGATGAAGATACAGCCCTGTTTGCGGATGACAAATTTCAATACCTCATTCAGGCTATGGAGCTTGGATCAAAAGCAGCAAGTTTAATAAACAGTTTCCCTGCCACTTCGCTCGTTCGGCCCAGGTTGGGCTGTGAAGATTGACAAGTGTAAATTTGCGTGAGGGAGTTATTTTCTTTAGTGATGAAGAACGCCACTGAAAAAAAGCAAGAGACTAATTTGACGACTTTGTATGATCACATCTAAGAGCTCTTGAAACCCTGGGAAGTACTCAAGGGAAATTTGCTGACTTTTTAACACCACTGGTTGAATCATGCCTCCCAGAAGATGTACTTAGGACTTGGAAGCGAAGTAAAAAATCAGAGAACCCGATTGTCGGAGACAGTGGAAGGTCGTTAGAAAGGTTGATGTTATTTCTGAAACAGGAAGTGAATGGAGAGGAAATGATTAATCTGGCTCGTGTCGGGTTCGAAAAACGTAAAGAGACGTATCAAAGATCTTCTCAAGGAAAGATGGATGAACATAAAACATAGATAGCTACTATTCCGTCTCTGACAACAAATTCAGGACAGGAAGAAACAAGACTGAAGAAGAATTATGGCTGTTTGCACTAATTCTCATGCCAGTTCGGAATGTTTCTCGGCTCAATAAAATGTCTAGACAAGACAAGATACAAGTATTGAAGAAAAGGGGCGTGTGTTTCTCTTGTTTGAGAACAGGGCATGTCAGCGGAAAGTGCAAATCGAAGCCTAAATGTATAAAGTGCGATGGGAGACATTAAAAGATTATGTGCGCTAAAGAAGACACTCAATATACAAAGATAAAAGACAAGAAGTCTGTTAAGTTTAGTACACTCTCCAATCAACAATGCTCCGAGGTTGTTTTGCTTCAAACGTTATTGGGAAAAATTCATGCGGAAGGAAAAGAAAAAATAATCAGAACCATTATACATTTGGGGTCATAAAAATCTTATGTTAGTTAAAGAACGGCACACTTAATGAAATTGAGAAAAATTCGCCAAAAGAAAGTTGTTCATGGACTTTTTGAGGAAATTGAAACCAAGCCGAAAAAACATACAGTGTATAATGTACAACTAACTGATTTAAATGATATTTTTGGTTGTCAATTCGAAGTTTATAGTCAACCAAAAATTTGCGGGTATATTCCCCGTCTGGAGAATAAAAAAGTGGTAAAATTGTTAAAAAGAAAGTCTAACCTACTGACAGATATGCCTGGGTCTCCAAACGAAATTGACTTGTTGATTGGAGCAGACGTGGCTGGAAAACTATTAACCGGGAAGCTTGTAGGTTAAATTACGGACTGACGACAGTAGAAACCAAATTGAGATGGAAAATTATGGGAAAACAAAATAAAGAGAAAATTTAAGTCAGTACGGTGGATGATTCAGGTGTTTCCTTACATACAAGCATTCATTCTATTGCGCAATTGAAGGAGTTATATTCATTGGGAATCAAAGCTCCTGAAAACAAAACTACACATGAGGAAGTCTACTCTCAAATAATGGTGCATTTTGAAAACACATGTGAAATACTGCCCAGTGGTCGGTATCAAGTGTCGTTTCCTTGGAAAGCTAAGGATTTGATGTTATGTCCAAACGAAGAGGCAGTTTTGCAACGGAATAGAAGCATCTGTAAAGCGAAAAGATCGACAGGAAATCTTTTGGATTACCAAAGGATGTTTCAACAATGCCTAGATTTAAACGTTATTGAATAGGTACCTGACAATGAAATAAATTCACGTAGTTACTATTTACCTCACCGACCCTTAGTGAAGCAGGATAATAAAACCACGAGGATCCGCCCGGTCTTTGATGCTTCGTGTAGAATGAGGGGTAACATTTCATTAAATGATTGTCTCGAAAAAGGTCCAAATTTCTTGGAGTTGGGCCCAGATATCATTAATAGGTTTAGAATGTATCCTATTGGTCTTACAGCCGACATAGAGAAAGCCTTCTTACAAATAGTAATAGCTCCTGAGCACAGAGATTTTCTGCGTTTCTTTTCTCCAGATGAGAAAGAAACAATTTACAGACATTGTAGTCTTCGGCATCTCTTCAAGTCCCTTCCTTCTAGGAGCAACGATTACTCATTTACTTAACCTTGTTTCGAAAGAATTTCCAGACACCTCTAAGAAGTTAAAGCGTTCCTTTTATGTGGATGATTGCATCACGTGAGTTTCAAATAAAAAAGAGTTATAATATTTTGTTGCCGAAGCACGAAATATTATGTCTCGAGCTAGTTTTAACTTACGAGGTTGGAAAAGTAACAAAGAATCTCTGTACACACTTGAAGTCCATGGAGAGGTAAACCTTCTTGGGATGTTGTGGAATCTGGAACGGGACACCCTTCGATGTAACATTTTCCTTCCGAATTTTAAAAAGTATTTTAAACTGTCGAAAAGAATGATCCTGTTGGCATGTTGACACCTGCCAAGTTGGTGCCGAAATTACTTTTGCAGGAAACATGGTTGTTAAAATATTCATGGGATGCTTCTTTGACTGAGTCTTTTCAGAAAACATATTTTAAGTGGCTAAAAGAACTCTCAGACTTGGGAAAATTAGAAATACCACGATTTACACAAACAAATGAAACGTCAGAGCTTCACATTTTCGTTGATGCCTCAAAGAAAGCGTATGCCGCTTGTGCTTTTTTGAGAACGATCTCAGAGAAGGGAGTTGTTGTTCACTTGTTGATCGCTTGTTGTATGCAATTATATTATGTAAGATGCATGTCACATGCCGATGTAACATGGTAGCGTTTGAAAACGATTATTAATTGCGGAAATTGATCATATCAATTAACGGAAGAAATACGTCCATCTTAAAAAACAATTCTGGATTTGTTAGTCCATCATCTTTTTCTTCGTAATCAAAAGAGTTTTCTTCTTTCTTAGTTGCTGCACTTTAAACATTGATTGAATTGATTGATTGAATTTAAAGTTGTTCACCTATTTCTTTTGCAATAGCTTGTGTATTTTCAAATCCTGTAATTATAGGTGTACGCAGAAAGTTCGAAGGGGGGGTTATAGGCTCAATGGGGGGTTACAGAGCTACAACTCACATATTCCTATGTTAAATATACAAAATTTCATTGCAATGGGGGGTTACAACCCCCATCAACACCCCCTGCGTACGCCAGTGCCTGTAATTCTGTATTCATTTAAAAAATAACGCAACCTTCAATTATGTTCATAGTGTCAGATACGTTTAAATTCTTTGATTGCAGCATTTTGCTAACGATATTCACTTGAAAAAGCACATCATAACAAAAAATTAAATTGACACAATAAATGAATAACCTACAATAAAAAAGTTCTAAGGATCTTGCTTCCGAATTGGTTTTTGGATCTTCTAATTCCTCTGACATAATATATAAATCACCACATATTTTTTTAAATTGATATCGGATTTCTTTTACACTCTTGACCACTTCTTTGTAGATGCTCTGAATAAAATATGGAGACTTTGAATTTCAGTACAATGCTCCCAAATCATTTGCCGTAGAAAATGAAGTGCTGCTTCTTTCCTTAGGCCACAGAACTTCACATGTGAGTACAACCTTACCATGTCAAAATTTAAGACCACACTATCTCTTACAACTAAATTTTACATGAAGGGAAAAGGCAATAAAAACAAAATGTCTAAAGGAATTTGATGTCGAAGAGTGTCTTATTTCCCAAGTAGGGTCGAAATTGACCTATGGCCCCGTGGTGAGAAACGTTTTAATTTTTCGTCGCCTTTAACGATATATCCCATAATTTTTTCAGCCGTGAGCGTGGTTGACCGTTGGAAGACTGTCTTTTCCTCAAAACTAATTCGGGGTGTTAACAAATTTACGAGCTTTTAACAGCTGCACTTAGAAATTGAGAAGGATTTTAGATGGGTCAGCCCTCTTATTCTAGAAGTTCAGGGAAAAGGAGTTATGTGAAATGCTTTGTGCAATCGTATTGTGTATAAAAATGGACTGTATTTAATATCCTGAAAAGTCGCTTATCCCGATTAGGCGGATTTAAGCGGGGTGGACCAAGTTGCCTTGGTATTTAATCAAATATTTATTTAATAATAACGGAAATACTGAAAAAAAAATACAACGAAAAAGAAAAGGACTTATTGATTACGGCGCTCCCTCATGAAGGGGCGCCCCGGGCTGTTGCCTACTTCGCTCGTATCTTTCGCAGGCCCTGGACGCAACATACCGAATTAAAGAACAAAAACGTTTAAGTAAAGGCATGAAGAATTAAATATCTTGTTTGCATCAGTGGCCTACTGAAAATAGGATTCAGACCCCACCGATTAGAGGAACGCGAGAACGCGCGCGGGGTGCTTTGCACCCCATCTGATTATATAGCATTATTTCATTAAAAACGTCCAATTTTACAGGGAACAATAAGTGGAATTTTCTCTTTGTCACCCTACCCCAAAAGATTGTGACTTTGAAGGCAACAGGAAAGAGTTTGGCCAGTTTCAGAAGCAAGGGTGGACTGTTCTTTTAACAAATTGTAAGTTGTGGGGTGTGAAACACCCCTTGCGCCTTAAACAATTCGTCTTAAACAGTTTGCCTTAAACAATCGCGGGTAAAACAATTAATTAAATGAAATAAATAAACAAAAACTTCCTTAAAATTTAATGGTTAGAATAAATGACTTTTAACAATAATGTCGACTCGTTCACATAATTTGAATTCGCAATATTTTCGAAATGATTAATATTATGTGACAGCATCTTTTCCAGAAGGAATCCTTATATAATTTTATATTTCTCGTCATGTTGTATTTATTTACTTTTCGCAAATCGTTATAAAATTAAGAAAAAAATAATAAGAAGAAGAATAAAACTAAAAAAAATCAATTTTAAGTAGAAAGATATATGATAAGAGAACAAATAAAGCAATAAATAAAATATAACATAATATTTGCAAATATTCCTCTTTTTCATAAAGAGAAAAAAGATCGTCGACATTATAATCAGAATATTGATGACAATATAGACTACAAAATAATTCACTACTTCATAATCCTCAGCATTTGATGTATAATTAGTATTTATTGCGCTGAGAAATGTACAATTTTCTTGTATTATTTATTTTATAATATGTACAAAATGAAACATATTTACAATACAGAGGAAACAGACTTCAAAGTAAATTATGTTACATGAAATTTATGAAACATGAAATAAGGAAAAATAAGTTAATATGTTTTTTTCAATTAGGGAAATAATTTTCGTTTGTTGTAAAACGTATTCTCGCAATTTCGATTTAAAACTCATTGCCAGATATTTCCTTTATTTTAGCGAACATGAAATCCTTGATAGCTCCAAAATGCATTCGAAATTCATACAGGCCACAAATATTACAGTGTTGTTCGCCAATCACATGTATGGAATAACGTGCGAAACAGCAATCGATAAATGTACATGAAATTACTGTACAATTGAATTTTTTTATGTTTACTAGACTACAGCTTTCTCATAAAAACATTTTAAAATTAGTAAAAATATCAACTCTCTTCCCTTTTCCCAGGCACTCTTTGCTTTTCCTTATAAAATAAGTTGTACATATCCAAAAGCATAACACTTCGTTGGTTCTACATTTTTCTACGACATAAATTGCAGCACACAGGACAGTAGCAGTGGTTTAAATTCAGGGCCAGCCATGAGTTTTGAGTGGAAAATTATTTTATGTGTATTACTCATAATATTTTTTATATTTACATAGTACTAATTGTATTGGACCCTGATAATATATGCATATAGATATAGGAGGACATTATTAATATATTTCACTTCTACAAAGCACGTGCATACAAATATGACAGATAACAAAAGAACTTTGTTCAGATTTTCCTGAAATGAGTCTAAGGCATGCTCATATATTGAAGATTTTCATTTTTTGAATATACGGTAAGGAGCCATAAACATTTAACCCAAGAGAACGTTTCCACAAATTAACTTGGAATAACTTTCTTGCAAGTGTGGTTGAAATTTTATGAACAGTTATTACAAAAGAAATGGATACTTTAAACATTTTATATAAAACGAAAACTATTTAAAATATTGATAATTACTATGCCCAGATTTGCAGAAAAAAATTAGAGATTTTTTACAGCAACATATGAGTTATGAATGGAAAATATATGCACCCTTAGTCATCTATCATAATATATTAACGTGATAATTGAATTCTTTCCCAATATGTATTAACGTATTTTCATCGACTCCAACAATAATTGTTTTAATATACAGGGTGTTCGTGAAATATTTTGACAAAATAAGAAGGGTGGGTACCCATCAAAATAAACAATATTCTCCATAGAATCTAGGGTCGCAAACCACTCACAGAGTCAGTTCTAAAACCGTCCAGCATGCACAAATAGTGACAACCAGTACATAAAAAGCACCAGATACAATTCAGGTCAGCTAATCAAGTGTGTAGATAACTTGTATATCGCATTTTGCGCTTCTCATGCACTCGTTCTCACTATTTGTGTATGCTGAACGGTTTTAGAACTGGCGCTGTGAATGTTTGCGACTCTAGGTCCTATGACGAATATTGCTCATCTGGATGGTTACTATCACCCTTTTTATTTTACCAAAACAGTTTACGAACACCCTGTATATGCTATTTCAGATCATGCAAATTGTCAGGAATAGGAACAATGAAGACTTTAACATACTGTACTTTCATTAAAAAAACTCACAGGATATTAGGTAAGTACTTCGTAATGATCAAAATATGTGCTTTACCTTAGATAAAATTTTTGTTTTAAATAGATAACATTAGACACTCTCTTAAAATGTTTTCTTCTTTAAAACACTCTTGTATTCTGTACAGAAATTTCATGGGTCTTCTACAAAAACATATATCATGAGTGTCGATGTCTGAAGTGGTTTTAGATTCATAAAATGTTGAAACTATCTATTTCTTTTGTAATAACCATGTATTTAAGTTTAATTATTAAAATATTTAAATCACACATAATATGGATTTATTCATTGGGTAATAAAATGATTTTGACAAGTCCCAAATCACATAAAATTGCCTTAAGTTCAAATATGATCGAGTAACCAAGAACTATTGATAACAGAAGATTTCGACTGTATAGAGCACGTCTAAAATTTATTTTAGTAATGCATCGTGATACGCAACAAGCATTCTGAGAACATTATGAAAATAAATAGAAACTCCTCCGTGGATACAGTTGGCAACAAAGCCGTACTGTAAAAAAGTCTTGAAGAAATATTGCAAATTCAGTACCACATGGGCCGGGATTTCTTGCTAATTCCTAAGCTTTGGGATTTCCAATTATTTAGTTCTTCTGTCAAGAAGTCGACTGGATATGTTTGCTTTGCAGATGGAACTTCCTACGAGACAAAAATATACAAATTATGTAATTCAATTAATTCATTTTTACTGAAAGAAAATAAGATTTTTTATATTACACTATTCAAATATATCGCTGATACATAGGACTCAAAATGCTCTTACTCCTGTTTTTCTAGCTATTGTTTAAAATTAGCAATATTTAACATGTAGTAATGATAGGGTGTGGAAATTATTGTGATATAATTCTTTTCTCTGGTCTTTCTTTAACGTTTTAAACCAATTCAATGGGTCAATTGGAACAAAATGCAGTGTTACGTGAAACCTCCGAAATACGATATATACTTCGAGACAAAAGTTTGACAATTTTTGAAAAAACAGACTGGGTGATTAAAAAAAAATTAGACATTTAAACAACCATACACTATACAAAAATAATACATTTTTTTTATTAATTTGCAATGCTTTGGATACATAATCTTTCTCTAGTTTCAAAAATGCATGAAATTTTAATGATAATAAAAACGGAAATGTAAACGCTACTCGAGACAAAAATATGTACTAGTAATGCTAGTACTTGGTCTAACCACCCTTGACTGTGGTAACTGCTTGGATTCTACGAGGCATGGACTCCACTAACTGCTGCCAATCATCGCCTGTGATTGCACACCAAACATCATGAACTGTTTTTCTTAAATCACCCATTGAAGGTGATTCCACTTTGGCAATAGCCCTTTTCATTTTTCCCCAAATGTTTTCAATTGTATTAAGGTCAGGACTATTGCCTGGCCACTTGAGAACAGTGATATCGCGTTCCTGCAACCATGCCGTAGTATTCTTGGCTGTATGACATGATGCTCCATTCTGTTGGTAAGTGTACTTGCCATGTGGAAAATAATAATTTGCACTTGGAATGAGGTGATCTGCCAAAATTTCGACGTAATAGGGACTGTTTACATTCCTATTAAGGAAACAAAGGCTTCCAACACCATAGGCACACATGGAACCATATACCATCACACTTGGAGGAAATTTGACCTGACTTGAAACGCAGGATGAATGAAAGTTCTCTTCCTTACGATGCACTACTTTTTGTTTACCGCCATTAAACAGACAAAATCTGCTTTCGTCTCTAAAAATAACCTTTTTCCAATCTTATGTGCTCCAGGTTTCATGTTCTTAATTAACGATTAGTTATTTTTTAAGAGGATTTTGTCCGTTTAATGATGGTAAACAAAAGTAGTGCGTCGCAAGGAAGAGAAATTCAACTCATGTGTTTCCAGTGTTCCAAGTGTTTCAAGTGTTTCATGTGTTCCTGTGTTTCAAGTCAGGTCAAATTTCCTCCAAGTGTGATGGTTCCATGTCTGCCTATGGTGTTGGAAGTCTTTGTTTCCTTAATGGGAATGTAAACAGTCACTATTATGTCAAAATTTTGGCAGATCACCTCATTCCAAGTGCAAATTATTATTTTCCATATGGCAAATACACTTACCAACAGGATGGCGCACAATGTCATACGGCCAAGAATACTAGGGTATGGTTGTAGGAACGCGATATCACTATTCTCAAGTGGCCAGGCAATAGTCCTGACCTTAATCTAATTGAAAACATTTGAGAGAAAATGAAAAGGGCTATTGCTAAAGTGAAATCAGCTGCATTGGATGATTTAAGGAAAACAATTCATGAAGTTTGGTGTGCAATCACAGGTGATGGTTGTCAGCAGTTAGTGGAGTCCATGCCTCGTAGAATCCAAGCCAAGGGTGGTTAAACCAAGTACTAGCAAGAAAATTTCCATATTTTTGTCTTGATATTTAGAATTTCCATATTTTTGTCTCGAGTAGTGTGTACATTTCCTTTTTTATTAGCATTAAAATTTCATGCATTTTTGAAACTACAGAAAGGTTATGTAGCCAAAACATTGCAAATTAATTAAAAAAACATTCTTTGTATACGGTGTATGATTGTTTAAATATCTATTTTTTTTAATCATTCAGTCTGTTTTTTCAAATATTGCCAAACTTTTGTCTCGAAGTGTATTTACATATAGTCACGTTTACTGAGATTTGAATCTGTGTCCCAATGCATTTTTTATTTCTTTATTACATGCACACCGCTTAAATTTTGCAACTAACGACAGATAACAACGATGTTGCAAAGGAGAAATATAAAAATCGTAATTTCAACAAGATTTTTGTTAAATCTCACTTCTACATATGTGTGTCAGAAAGGAAGTGCAATATATTATGGTATACTTAAACATAATTCTGTTTTGGGATTTGAGATGTAAAATATTAATACTGCATATAATTTTATAGACTTCTTTAAATTTAACGTCCCTAAATAAAACCCATTTCACTTAAGGCTTTTAAGAAATTTTTATTAATTAGAACCTGAGCAATGGCCTGTTGCTTAATGCATAATTCGTTTGTATGTTCTTAAAAAAAGTCATTATTTGAAATTGTAAACAGTTTCTGAGTTCAGAACTATGGAATAAAAATATTAAATGAGTTTAACTACTCAAAAACTTGACGATTCAGTTCGTCTTTGCTAACCTTCTTCTGAAGAATTCTCAGTCAATGATTATAGTCGACTGATGCCAACGTATTTCTTGAGGTTATAATCAAGACCGTAGTTGTGGGTATACGGCGGTATACGCCGCCTACCCTCTTGTTTTTCCAGCAAATTATGTATACCCTTTGCTTTTTCTTAAAAACTACCTACTCGTATACGCTTTGCTTTTTCCTAGAAAACACACCTTAACATTTTTTAGTACAGCGACTTCCAGGATGAAATGAACTAAGTCTAGGTTCACATGTACTCTAACTCCCCCGCCACATACACTTTGCGATTTGCTGTCAATCCAGTCGGTCACCTTGGGTCGACATTTTGGTATAGATGAAATGACGATGATTCAAGGTTTGAGGGCTTGAAAACTCCCAAGTTGTTCCAGAGAAATTGAAGCCTTTTTTAAAAACAACTGAAATAACACTACGTTCCACGGCGGAGAGCGAGCGCGGGTTTAGTTTAATAAGCAACATAGTAACAGATTTGAGATCATTTTTATTGATTTCAAACGTCTCCAATGTAATATTTATTAATGCGAATGGGCCACCTATAGTAGTGCCTCTCAACCTTTATGAGGCCGTGTCCCGGTAAATTCTTTTTGGTTAAAGACGAAGGCTGTAAATGTACTCGTAAATACCTTTCCAGTTTTTTAAGTTCATGCATTAAACTATCATAGTATGCATAATTAATTACGGCATAATCATGAAGAGTATCAGTACACTCTTATTAAAGTACACTTTGCTGATACACTTCCTTGCTGATTGGGCACTGGCATTTGCAACGTAGATGTCATTTTTCGTTCAGTTTTAAAAACATAGGATGCACCGCAAATTATTGCAATCGGCTTGCAGGTACTTTTTATGACTGGTCATACTGAGCGGTCTACCGTTTCTCGAATACTAAAGGATTTCGAATACGAAAGGAATTCATGAATACTTACATATTTGAAAATACGTAGCTTGGTCACTGACAATTGCTGCACAGATATTATTCAAGCGTTCTGGGTATGCGCTTTCCGAGGCATTCATGACTATTATTCTCTTCAGAATATTTCCACGGTAAAATATTTATTCATATAAAATACTTAGAAAACTACAATGGCAATTTCCAGAAGGATCGCTAACGGCTCGGTTTAATTGATGCCAGGGCCGGTTCCGGGCTGCGTCCCGGCGGTTGAGAAACACTAACCTAAAGAATACTTTCAACCGGAAAAAATTGCAAATTCTTGGTTGGCTAACCATCGTTCTTCAGTTGACAATAAATCAAGATTATGTGCTTCAAAAAGAAACATAGAGACGGATTTCTCTAGTCAAGCAGCTTGGAAAATATTTCAATGAAAATGATAGCTGTAGACCTTAAAATTTGGAAAAATAAAATAAAATTACGTCCTACTTTATATATGTTTATATATTTTTATCTTAACATTTTCTGTAATTATTTTATCCCATACTGATAATATTAATATAGTGAGATTTTCAAATTTGAATATTACTCGACGCTTATCAGCATAGTTTGCTTTGCATAAATACAGTAAACTGGTAATAACTAAAACCTTGCGAACACGAATTTCTGCTTAAGTTTCTTCAAAATTCCAATTCCTTTCTTATAATATAAAATTAATGGCCTTTTATTCCTCGATAATTTGAACTTCAATTAATTCGAACATTTCTCCGATCCTATGTGTTATTGAGAGTTCGTTGTATATTATGCACCTATTTTTTATTCCAAATCTTTTAAAGTAGGATGTATATACTTTGAATTTGTAGATTGTGCAAAGGCGAAGCTATCGTTTAGGCGCCCTCGGGACAAAGTAAATTTGGCGCCCCTGTACAATATTCGATTGTTAGTTTTGTGCCCCCTATATTGTGCCCAATTGTTCAGCGCCTTGGATAGCTTCCCAGGTTGCGCCACGTAGCGTCGGCTTTAATAAAATTTGGACCGATTTTTCGTCTCATCCCTTTTAAATTATAGCGTATATCAGGTGTGGGGAACCTCCGGCCTTAAGACCGCATTTTGCCTTTTGGGCACGCAAGTGCGGCCTTTTCGATGAATCCGAAGTTTTCAAATGAAATTCTTTTATTTTTATTAATATGATTTTGTCCATCTTATTTTTTATTTATTTACTTTATTTTTACTACCATTTTAAATGGACCTATTTAAAATACAAGAGCTAAAAGAAATATGAAAATATGAACGAAATTATCCTCCCAAACTTATTTTTGGGTTCTGAAAATCATGGTTCTACTATATATCTAACCAGTGGTGTAGGAAAGAGGGCTCAGGAAGGCCCCTATTGGGTAGCAAAATACACTATTTCGTTTAACGTCAAATCACATGATCTGTTAAAAAACTACTTCAGCCTCCCCTCTCCTCCCATAGTTTTTGAATTGCTGCGCCCTTGTATCTCAATTGAAATTTCTTGATTGCCGCCATCTTCAATTATAACTTAATGCGGCCTTCCAACATAAAAAGGCTCCCCACCCCTGGCGTATACCCTCTGGCTTTTTTACGACTACAGTACTGATCATAATATTTTTGGAAATCGCCAAAGAAACTTGTTATTCAGCCAACGTCAGCATATAAGACAATGGTGAGAGCATCAAAACAAGAAACAGTGGGGAAAAGATAAATAAAATAAATAAGTAAATAAAAAACGAAAGTTACAAATTAGTTAAAATAGATGACCAGGCAGAAAGAATGTTTTTGGCATTGGCCTTATTAAAATTGTTTGGTTGCTTAGAAATTTCTATTGCTTCTCTACATAGTCTATGATAGGGCTCGGTAACCTTTTAAAGGAGTTGTGCCAAAATAATACTGCAATCCACCGGTGGAATTTCTTTCAATAGCTCCGATATCCTACCTCTGGCTTCCTCACTTTTGCGCACACATTATGGAGGTGGCGTGACATGTTTACCAAGCATATAGCATTATTTTAGTGTATATTTAAAATCAGAGATTGATTTCTATATTATGTAAAATCCTGCGTCCATTGGAGGCACTGACTCTGGTGGCCGTCTCCTCCACGACCCCAATTTTTTTTTTTTTGCATTTTTATAAGTAAAAGGTGTAATTTGTCTTGGATATTTTTATTTAATTGTTTGAGTTTGTATGTTACCGAAGTATTTTCTAACTTTGAGGAAAACTTAAGTTTGTGAGGAAAATTTTCATGCAGAATTATTTTGTATGTATGGAAGTTTTCCTCACAAACTTGAAGCTTCTTTACAAACTTGAGTATCCAGGATCCACAAGAAATTCTAACAGTGCTGCAATCTCCCGCGTGCGAGCCTATACTCACTCAAATTGTGAAAGTTTAATTTACTATTTAGTAATTTAAGATTACACACATACAAATTAATAATTAGCAATTTAAGAGGATACAAATTAATAAATAATCAATTTAAAGAACATAAAACTCTTAAGGAGGGGATTCTTTACAATGGGTTTCATTTTAAAATCACTCCGCGTGGCATCCAAAAGTAGTCCGCATACCAAGTATGTCACGCGTGCAATGGGTTATCGACCCCTGGTCTAAGCCAAAAATTCGTGGACTTAATCTGAACTTTCGTTTGATCGAAAGAGATAGGATGATTATTCTGCAACGCGTAGTTCGCTATTGCGGATTTAGAGGGATATTTATTGCGAAAATGGCTTTCATGTATTCCCGTTTCTGGCATATCAAAGAGCGACCAGTTTGTCCAATGTAGATCTTCCCTCACGAACATGGTATTTGGTAGATGCATGTAATTTAAGAGGGCCCAAATCGTTTTTACCTGTTGCAGAAAGTCGAAAATCTTATTTTTGGAGCAAAAAACTGGCAAAATGTTATGTTTTAAAAGGGTTTTGCCGATGCGGGCGATAATCTGGCTAAAATAGTTGTAAGAAAACTTTGTACGTGATTTTAGCTTTTAGCTCCCAGTCGAAGATACGGCACGAAAGATAAGGTTTTTTAGCTAAGTTATTGAAAACCTTATGGATTTCAACGCCGGGAAATCCCCAATGTTTCCTGTTTTGGTGCTTCCTCCAATGTCTTCTATGCTAGCGTTGGGCGAAAAATAGGTTTCATTGGAGATTTTCAAAAATATTGTTACCGCAAGAAATACGTTGGCATCAGTCGACTATCATCATTGATGGCGAATGCTTCAGAAAAAGGCTCGCAGAGACGAACCGAAACGCCAAGTCAATTTAACTCATTTAATATTTTTATCATACAGTTCTGAACTCGAAATCTGATTATAATTTAAAATATGCTGTGAAAATCTTATTAAAACCATCATTATTTTGATTAATTTTTTTACCTCTTTTTCATATCTGAAAATACGCTTTCATTTTTAACTTTAAAAACGTGATTTTGACTGACCAAGTGATAGAATTCTTTGAGATGAAAGTACAATATTTATATCAACAGTTATTGATAAAAAGGGAGAAAGCGAGAAGAAAAAAAAAACGATAAGAAAATCTGTTGCAAATAAATGCCACATGCAAACCTTAGTTGAATGAAACTAATGAACTATCTTGGGGCCCGATGCCTGATGAATTTAGTTAAAGCTCATTCATGAAGTTTTTGGTTTTCATGCGTCATTGCGTCAATCTGTGACGTCAAGGCGGTGGCTTTGGCGTCAGAGACGCACTGCTGACATCGGTGAAGCACGTACTTTCAGAGCGCATGCGGAGAGATTAATCGATGGCGACCCAGAAGAATATGAATGCTCAATCCCATTGCCATTTGTTTCCAATAGATTCCTAAAATAGTTTCTCATTTTTCCGAAGGGTTTTGTTACCATGGGTTACAGTTACGTCAACTTTATCTCGAAATTCTGAGAAATTGGACTTGACGGTCAATTTGCAAGACACTTTACTTGTTGATAAAACTACGGCAAACTACCAAGTCTAAAATCAATAATGTGTGATCATTATACTTTTCTACTAACAAAAATCTCATCGATTACTTCGCTTACGGAAAGAATCCACAGTTACACAATATTTTACCTTCTGCAAGTTTGGAAAATGGTTTAAGCGCGAATAGAGTAGGGCGCGATTCAGAATTATTAATTCATTTATGAATTTTTAAATTTCATAGGCGAAAAGAATAATTGATATAAACTAACTTTCAGGGGGGTGGGGTTAGTAAATTCTGAAAGCTGAAAATTCCTTGCCATGGGACGGGGGTAAACATATATAAGGCCACACCTTTAAGTTATTGGTTAGTTGCTTTAGAATTTTAAGTTCAGTATCATTCATGGTCATCTGAGATAGGATTAATGGCTTTAACGTAACCTTCAAATAGTGGCTAGCCACATTTCCTCGGGAATTAAAATTAAGACCATAGGAAAGGGAAAAAAGTGATTATCGTAACGATCAACTTTGTAATATGTGGTTTCAGCATATTTGTGATGTAAAATTAAGACGGTGATGAGGGAGGTCAATTTCCTTATTCCCCTCTTTACAAGCCACCAATCACTGAAACCGTCCATTCTATCATGGTTACACTTTCGCTTTCTTTTTGGTTTTACGGCTCAAAGACTACAGTGGTCATGCTGCGCCGGGACCTACTGTTTTCCGAGGAATCCGAACCTCTTAAGGCCTAGGGAACCAAACCCCGGACTACAGTGAGCAGTGCGATCTTTATGAGATCTCTGAGTAAGCGTTCTTTTTGCACTGCTGGGAGTCGAACCCGGATTAGCCGCGCAATAGGAGAACGCGTTACCACACTGCGCCACCGCAGGGCTATCATGGTTACAAATTGCATGTTAAGCTTCCAGATGCTGATTATTTTTGCTACGTCATTTCATAATATCATAGTCAAGAAAGAGTAATACAGAAACCAAGACTAATTCATTTAAGCAGAGACGGAAGTCATATGACGCCAGGTGCGTACCTACCAGTTGGCCTCCCCCCATCTCTAATTATTAATTATTTTCGAAACAAATAATAATTCCTTTTGCGGCGCAATTTTTTATTATTTTTAAGGATCATCTCAATAGGCTACTGAATCTTACTACCAAAAGCACCAATTACAAGACGGAAAGCCACGATAACAATTAAAATTCACTCACAACAAATAACATGTAACTAAACCACGTGTACTTTTCTTGTTGAGCCAAAAATCGAATTGTTTTAATATAAAAATAAAAGCATTATATGAGTTTCAATGATTTGGAATGTTCTCTGTACAATCAAATTTGTTCATCCATTTTGATGCAGTTTTCACCTTCCTAACTTCTTACTTGCAATGTCATATTGTATCATACGAAGAATCCATACGCAACATTTATTTTGTCTGAGCCTGAATTTATTCTTTTTGATTTCAGAAAACATGTTTAAGTAAACATAATTACATATTGCATTCAGAGAACTTATAAAACATCAATTTGATTTACTGAAAATTATTTAAGAATAGGTGCTCAGATGACCAAATGGGATTTGGTATTTTCTGTACCTCGGAGTCGTTGAGCCATTTTGTCGCCCCTCTTGGCTTGTTACCTAGTGCGACAGCACTGCCCTTAATCCGTTACTGATTTAAGATACAATCTCTAAATTTGTTATCCGACGGAAGAGGTATTTTTAAAATCTATAAAAGAAACCCATTTCCTTTCCTAAGAATTTTAAAATGATTATAAATGCTATTGACCTCATTAATGAAACAAATGTTTAATTTATTTATATTTTATTTTGCTGTTGTAGACCAGATTAATTTACGCAAAGTAAATATTCAAAAAAATTGCTTGCTGTATTTATATTTACAGATGTACGGTATTAATTTTAGAAATCGTAATCACGTTATCACAAAGTAGGCCTGTTTTTAAAAAAATTAGAATCGTAATCACATAATTACAAATTAAATAGTCAAAAAAATTGCATGCTGTATTTATATTTACAAATGTATTGTTTTAATTTTAAAAATCGTAATCACGTTTCTGATCCTATCTTTTTTAAAGAGGATTTCATTGTAAAAATGGATTGCTTGATACGCTTTAAAACTTAAGGTTTTCACAGTCTATTTTTCAATAATAAGTAATAAAAGACTCCAAAAGCATTTATTGCAGATATATCAGTGGTGCATGTTCCAGGGGCTTTAGGTAATCTCAGGTGTACTAACTGGTTTTATGTTTTTAACGATTTTTCGTAGTTATTTCTATTTTAAATTATAATATGTTATGAAATACTTATCAATGCATAAAATTAAGCCACGCATTTAGAGAGAAAAAACTATATTAATCAGTTTCAAACAAAAAAAAAGAAAAAAGCAGCATTCTGTCTCTTCAAATTTAAGGCCAAACAGCAAAACCATAAGCCAATAACAC
This sequence comes from Dysdera silvatica, assembly GCA_006491805.2. NCBI lineage: Eukaryota > Metazoa > Arthropoda > Arachnida > Araneae > Dysderidae > Dysdera > Dysdera silvatica. The sequence continues at coordinate 2,612,050 of QLNU02015360.1, read as the reverse complement.
TGGCCCTCTCACTTTACGGTGGGGCCTATATTAGAAGCTCTCTAAAATGACAGATTACGACCGGGGAGAAACTAAAATCTTGGCGCTGTTCCAAGGTTATGTATTCAAAAGGCTGTGAAATAATCACGAAATACCATCATTTTTTTGAAAGAAGGCTTCTGTAACGTAGGGTTTCCAGCTTTTACTACAACAAAATCGGGACTTTCCAAGTTGAAATTTGCTATTTCGACTGTAATACATATTTATTGCACGTGCTAAAATTAAAATAGTGACAAATGCCTTAGGATTTATTAATCTCAATTAAATATTTGTTTAAAAAACTAATATTTTCTCATAAATTTCATAAACTTTAATTTTAAACTGATAAATAATGATATATTTTAAAAATATGTTTGTGTGACCACTTTTTATGAGAGAACTGGTAGGGACTTCGTCATATCTGTCCCAAAGTCTGTTGTGTATAGGGACCACTTGTCTATGATGTGTGTGAATATTACAGTCCAGTCCCAAAGGTGGTCACTTTAGACAGGTGCATTTATGAAACCAATTCTTTGATTTGTTAACGAGTTGGATTGTAGGATAAAATGCAAAATAATGTAGGATATTGCAATAGACAACTTTTGTTTCCAACTTCAGGTACTCTAATCATCTATTTTATAAACGAAATGATGTACACTTCCATGAAAATTTATTATTATTACAAGCAGCATTGAAAATTTTTCTGTTTGTCGAAATTAACCGTAAATTAAGTACAAGATAAACCCAAGGTTATAGTTACTTAAGGTTCCGCTTTTTTAAGTTCCACGAAATATCGATTTCTTACGTGATTCTATTTCAGTAACATAGGCTGTCAGAAAACCTGGCTTTACAAAATTATTAGATTAATTATTGGCTTAAAGCGCGAAATACGACGGCAAATGTGGCGCTTATCTTTTTTTTTCTTCTGTGGCTTTAAAAGTCAATCTGCTGCTTATTAACTTTTATACTGATTAACATTTAAAGAAATATGTTTCACGATACTGAAATTCTTAAATTGCTCATCTATTGATAGTATACTTCTACGATATTAGCGCAAAAATGTAAATACAAAGATGTTTTGCTTAAAACATGCTCATTGATGTCGTTTTGATCACATTATGTTATACAAAATAATAACATCTTTAGAGTAATCATCTCGAAAATTCATTATCTTGTTTCTTTAATAAAACTGGAGCAAATTCATCATAGTCGGGATTATCCTAACAAACTCGGAGTTTCCGTAAACTATGTTACAGGGTTAGATTAGAACGACATGCTACTATTTCTGTTATTTTATGCATTCGTCTATTTTTATTTCATGACTTTTCTTTATTAAAATATCTACCTCTCTTAAACCCCCTCTTAATGGATTCCCTCAGATATGGTCACCTTGTTTTTATGGTAAGATAAGATCCCCAGCAAAAAACTTCCTTCATAATAGTAACTTCTTTTAAGGTCACCCCTATTTCAAATATATAAATAAAATATAAAATTAAAAATACATTTAAAATTTTTCTAACCCGTTGATATCCGTAAATGAGAGATTTTACTGTGTGTATATGTGTGTGTGAATTTTGATTTTTTTTATTCGATTGAAATATTTTGTGCATGATTTGCATTGAAAAATATAGTCTTTAAGATTATCGACATCCCAATTTTAATGAAACACTGACTTAAATAAAAAGGATATTAAGCTCATAAAACGAAGTAAACATGTAAAAATAACTACACAGTATAAGCTTTAAACTTAAAACACTTTGAAAAATGTAACTCCATATTCTATTTTCAAAAACAGCATTACTAACAATATGTATGGAACCTATCTCTCGCTCTCTCAGTTAACTCAATCAATTTACCTCATTGGCGTACGCAAAGGGATGTTGAAGTTACGATGAAATTTTGTGTATATACATATAAATATGTTGAGTTGTAGTTCTGTATCCTTCCCACCGGGCCTGTAGACAAACCGGGGCCAGAAGGGGTGCGGCCTCAGCTGCCCCATGCTTGTGCCCCAGTTGCTCCGTCGATATATATGCAAACATTAGCATTTTCCTTATAGGCACACAGTTAGGAATTTTCCAATAGGGCCACAATACCTAGGCATAAGAGCGCCATAGGTAAATTCTTTTTCTCCCACTCAATTCTTCCTCCATAAAATTTAAAATACAAACTTTGATATATATTAATTCATAGTATTTGTAATTGTAATAAACTAAAGCAAAGACATCGGAGAAACGTCAAATTTATTCGGATTTATTGTGACATAATGCTTAAATTCTCTACCACTCCTGGCAATTATTCCATATTCATGAGTCCTCGGGTACCCTGTTCCCAGTGGCGTAGCGTGGGGGGTGCAATCGGGGCGAAAGCTCCCAGCGCAAAATTCGTAAGGGCGCAAAATTTCAATATTGTACTGGTGAAAGGGAGTGCTAACGGGTTTTAGCAGGCGCAATACTTAATTTGCTCCGGCAGTCCACGCTATGCCGCTGTCTGCGCCCCATATGCCCTTTGCATCGCCCCAGTCGTCCTGTGCCCCATACGCCTTTTGCATTGCCCCAGTTGCCCCTTCATCTTGGCTACAGGCTCGCTGCCGACTTATAGGCCTGTAACCTTCTCCATATGAAATTTTTGCGTACTAAACGTATGCGTATCTAATGAATCGACTGAAAATTAACGCAGTTTTCGCACTAATTGTTGCAAACATTTTGATAATATGAGCGCACATTCTGGAATGAGATTTCTTATTCTTTCATAGGTTCGTTTTTATTCTATCGCTACAATCGAATGGGTTGTTTCAGATGTCAGGAATTTAAAACTTTTAGCGGCTGAGAATTTCAAAAATAGTGCGTTACGAATAATATTAAGATATAGAAATATTTATGTATTACAAAAAGTCCATACGCACACCAAACTACTTACCGAGTTGCCAAGGGTATTTTCCGCCATGGAATTTTCAAAATTTTGAGCCCAATTACTGAATTTCCTATTATTCTCCGATGCTGGCCTTAGCATTGGGAATTCTTTCTGACCCTTCCCTATGGCTACTGGAGGCATAACGCTCAATTTATTAGAAGGCGATGTCTCAGCAGTTGGAGATGATGCCGCTGCTGTTACTTTAGTTGGAGCAGATAGGATAGATGGAGTTGATGAAATCAAATGTGTTGAGGATTGAGTTGGCGCTTCGGTTGTTGGAGTTTCTTTCGTTTGAGAACCATCTTGAGCTGTTTCTATTTCTTTTACGCTATGTTTCGTCTATAGAAGGACAAGAAAAGAAGTTGACATTCATTGAGAAAGATTTTAAACAGTAAATTCTTTCACTTTACAATGCTAAAATTTTTATAGCCCATTTCACAAAATAAAGTTAGATTTTCTCATAGGGATAGCAGAATTATCCGAACGCTTCCGATTCCATTAATTCAAAATTGCTAATTTAGCATTCTAAGAAAGGCTAAATTTCCTACTATGGTTATTTTAAAAGCAAATAGAAATATATATGTGAGAATGTAATATTTCTATTAAATTGCATAATGACGATTATGTTTGAAATACATTCTTTTGCCCCAAAAGCACCATGAAGAAATTGTCTGTTTTTATTAAAATTAAATATATATCCAGCACATACACAGGTAAGGAAATGATAAAAAATTCAAGGCCGTAGGACCCATCAATGGCTAGGAATTGCACATTGAATGTTCAAATCAATAGTTGGTGAAACCCCACCTCTGGAGGCGATGCATAGTAAAGAGTGATAAAGGTTCTAGGTGATAAACGTCTAGATAAGGAGTGATAAAGGTTCCTAATGTCATCCTGCGACATATTCTGCCGGGCAGTCCTCACTTGTTGCACCAGCTCTGCGACATTTTGCGGTGCCCAAATCCAGCAGCCTACCATGTCCCATACATGTTCGATTGGCGGCGAAAGGTCTAGTGACCTTGCTTATTACCAAGGAAGAGGGAGTTCGGTCTCAGCTCTGGTGGCGTGCGGATGTCTGTTTCCGGGCTGGCGGGTGTTGGTTCCAGCTCGCTTAAGACGGAGTGCTTGGGATATTCACTTTGGCCGCCGGGTGGCGGTGGATGGATGCCTGCTTCTGCTATTCTGGGACCGGACTCCGCCCTCCCTCGTAATTCGGACTTCGTCGCTAGGGCCGTGCTTGGCCTTCTGTCCATGACGGGCGTTCGTCATTGTCTTCGTCCGCTGCGATCGCTTGGGGGCCAGCTTTCGCAAACAGTGGATGATAATTTGGTATGTAATGCCTGTCCGGACTATGCTGGTCTCGCGCGCCCTGGTTGCGGGGAATGTTTTACGCCTGTTCGCTGCCGCTCGCGGCACCTCACCCACTCAACGGTGTCCGGTGGTCTCCTGTAGGAGTACCGGCCGGCCCGGGGTGTTCTTCCGCGCCATCCATCTATTTCGGCCGCTCTTCGGGGCGGACTGATCGTGGATGGCCTCCGGTCGACGTTGAATGACGACAATCATGTGAGCTGTGCGTCTCTGTACGCCTGTTTCGATCGACAATCCCCTGCAATGCCCCCTCCCCCCCAGTGTCCCTTCTCGGTCCACTGGTCGTCATTTTATGTGACAAAAGCCAGTCTGGGAATACAGCGCTGCCCCATTCGGCGGCCACCTTTCCCATTACCCTTCTTGCATAATTCACTCACTCACTCACTACCAAGGAAGAGTATCAACAGCACTGGGGTAGCTCACAGATATGCGAGCCGTATGGGGCCTGGCATTATCTTGTTGGAGAATGCCCCCATGCTGTCGTGTCATGAAGGGTAACGCCAACGGTTGCAGGATGTCATCAACATATCGTTGAGCTGTTAAAGTTGCACGCAGGACTATTAAGGGCGTTCTGCTGTCGTATGAGATAGCACCCCACACCATCGCACTAGGGGTAATGGCTGTATGCCTCTGTTAAACAAAGGGTGGTTGGGACCGCTGGCCCTGGCGCCTACACACATGGATCTGATGGTCATCTGCTCCAAGACTGAAGCGGGAATCATTGCTGAACACTATGCGATGCCAATTTACTGGCAGCCATGATGATCAGCTATGACTAGAGATGTAAAAAACCCTGGAATATTGAAACGCAGGAATAAACCAGGGAATTTTAGGGAATAAACTGGGAAATTTGGATATATTGGAAATTTTGATGGGAAGAAACTACCTTGACAATGTTTACGTTTATTTGCACACCACCTAGTTAACAAGCACTTAAAGTAGACCCTCATATTTCAATAAACCTTTTCCTATATGTATTTTTTACCCTTTCCTCTTTCAACAGAAATTATTATTAGGTGTCGAAATTATATTCCTTTAGAAATGTTCCTATTCAAATTAAATAATGTTATCACTTTAATCATACAAAAAAATTTTATCGGTTAATTATCAAGATAAATTCAATATTTATTCCTTAAAATAAGCAATAAATAACAAAAGTCGTTTTATACATTTCAAACGACCATATTTCAAAATTCCCATAATGTTCAAGAAATCTTTGTTTTGGGAATTTTGAAAATTCCCTTCCCAAAAAACCCGGTTTTTCCCGGGTTTAAATCGGCCTTTTTCTAGCCTTTACATCTCTAGCTATGATGCCACTCCAGACGACTCTGTCGATGGTGTGGGGTTAAAAACAGACGTCTTAAAGACCATTGTGAGGGTAACCCCACCTCAGCCAAGTGTTGTAAGATGGTAGAAGGTGCCACGGGTGGTATGGAATAGACTGTAGCACGCTGGATAGCGAACAATGATGCCATTGGGTCAACTCGGGCCTGTCAAACAACCAACCGACCTTGCCTCGAATTCGTGCACCTTGGCCTTCCAGAGCTTTTATTACGCCGATGAGTTCCTTGCGGCAACCATTGCTGCCAACACCTTTGCACAGCAGTGTCCGTACGGTGCAGGTGGCAGCCTATTGCTCGGTAGGACCAGCCAGCTTCAAGCATCCCGACTATGCGACCACGTTCAAAGTCGTCCACTTGGCTATAAGGTCTTCAACAACGTATTAACGGCATTACTGGTGGCGTCTCCAGGGAACTGCAACGCCGACAACGAAAAAAAATAAACCGTCCGCAATTTTTACCTCTTTTATACGATGCCAGTTGCGCAGTAGAAATGCGCGCTATGATCGAAGTTAACACTCATTGGCTTTGAAAATTTAATCATTTGCATACTTGGTTTAAAGGAATTTGCATGCGAAATTTCGAGATGATCGGATAATTTTTTTAGGAGTGCTTCTCTTTTTCTTTTTGCAAAAGTGTACTTAAAAAATTCCGTCCCGGACCCGTAGACACATATATTATATCCTAGAAAAAGAACCAATTAATAATAGAAATTCTTTCATTCAGAGCAGCGTAAACGGTTAAGTAAATGCGTTTATTTCAGATTCCGTCTTTCCTTACAAATATAATTGATCTTTCTTTTAATTGAAAAACAAGCAATAATCAAACACTCGTTATAAAAATATACCAGTTTTCTAAGAATCCAATTATTAATTAAATACGCAATTTTTAAAATAAATGGATTAAACGATTCACCCTGTTCATCACATATATTTTTTTAATCTTAGGAGCGGTGACTAAAGAGGACAATTTTTGCATATATATTTCTTGTTATTAAACGCCCTGACGCTTTCAAGAGGGAGAGTGTTTTTAGCTTTTTTATTTTCTAGAAAATTACCGTCAAATATCATTATACTGATTTTGAGCTGTCAGTATATTTCAGGTATGGCGAAGGATATAGCAGCTTCCTTTAATACTCAACGACATGCAAAAACTCGCTTCATATGGATTGCTAAATGTAAGTGATTTTGATTATGTTTATGTTCCCAGCAAAGCTAAGACCGTGTTGTGCCAAGATTTAGAATTTTCCCAACTTCTGGCGTCTTGGGAATCAAAGCCCAGAATATGGACCTGTAAGAAAGCAGCAAGTGTTCGGTACTAACCAGTGGCGCACCCATAATATTCCCAAGGGGGACCCCAGTGGTGCAAGGAATTTTCGTGGAAAAAATGGTCGGGGCCATATCAACTACGATTGTTTTTTTGTGCTCATTTGTCATTATTAAATTACTAATAATTCTACAGTGCAAGATACTCAAATAATTAAAAATAGTAGTAGATTTTGTTTATACAATTCTACAATGGCCAGCCCTTGTCTTCTACAAAAAATCATCATTTTTTGTAAAAGATTGAAGAATAACCCTATTGTGCAAAACTTGCTTTTGCTTGCCCTCTGTCCAATACTTGATCTACGGAAGCCTTTTTTCCTTTTGTGACCTTCAAAAAACTCAACAGCTTTGTGAACTGAATCCTTATGATAGAGAAAAGTTCTATGTTGGCTGAACTTCTTCAATGGCATTTTCTTCCAATTATTAAATTCTTTTGAAACAAGTTGACCTGTGGCTTGTGTCGATCTTAAACAGACTTCATGGGGTGAAAAGAGAACACACAAAATTTGCTGTAGGCACTGGCTTCTACCTTTGGGTATGCTAGATAGTTATGTTTACTCAATTCAGAAGAGCAGAACTTCAGACTGTGGTGAGATTTTCCTTGACTTTATACAGCACTAGTGACGGTCGTGGGAAAATTGCAATTTGCATATGGTTCGCAAAGACTTTTTAGCACTGTTATCCTATCTTCATCAGTGAGGTTAGATTTCTTGGCATAATTAGAAATATCTGCAGTCAGAATTTCATTTGTATTTGATATCCACAAAAAACTGGTCTCGCTTTGGGAAATAAGAAACTTTTGCAGAATGGTCAAGTAGGTTCTTTTATTGCAGCCTGGAGGCTAACAACTCAGCCGCTTTATTGGAGAGCCCCAAGTCACTCACTAAATCATTCAATTCTGGTTGTCTAAACTTCTGAGGGGCTCATGGCTGTGTGGTATCCAGTGAAGAATTTTCGGATTCTGAAACCATTTCTTGAAGCTCCTTATGCTCTGCCTCACGCTCATGCTCTTCTTGATCATATTCACTGTCTTCTTCCGATGAAGCAAAACCATTAAAAACTGGAGCGGATAGTTCTTAAGAGTGTGGAGCAGATCGTATTGCTAAGGGAATATTGGGATAAGAGATTTTATGCCGGTTTTTCTTGCCGACACCCTTCGTGTTGACCAGGCAAAAATATCAGTCAGGTATGTGGTCTTGGGGTTCTCGCCAAATAATGGGAACTCCAAACGGCAAATCATTTCGTTTTTCTTTTGTCCAGTCATGAAGCATTTCCTCACAATTATAATACACAACATGAGGTTCCCATTTTTTGTATTGATCGCCAAGGAGAACTTTAAAATAGGCTTTATACGCACACCTCACAAATGAAGTTACATTGCATCTTTGATGAAGTGTGTAGCAGACACATTTGTAACAGAATGCTTTAAAATTATTTACACATATATGTCTGCTTGAAGACATGATCAGCTCTCAAACAAAGATAGGTTTATTTTTGTGTTTATAAATTAATTCTGTAGAATCTAAAATTAACAATTTAACATATAGAAATATTGATGTTTGTAAAAAAATTAGCAGCATTAATCTAATCCTTTTTGCTGAAATTTATTTTTATTTGCGAAAATACATTTGGTCTGACACAAATTTAACATATTCGGCATGAAACAGCTATTAGTGTACATCTAAGCCCAATTCCCAAACTATTTTCATTGTAAATAACAACGAGTTACCTATTTTGGTGAAAATTTCAAGCTTCAAATTACATGAAAACTAGAGCATGCAGAAGAAGACTTATTTCAGATTTGAAACTAGAGCTAAAAAAATACTTAGAATCCGTTGAAAAAATTCATACAACAGAAAAAAAAATTGTTACCCTGTATAATCAGATGAATAAGGGTGAAAATTTATAAAACTGTTTGAATAAAATTCATGATACAGTAATTTATCTCAATAACGCTGTTCTGATTAATGACTATTTTGATTTAACGACGACATTTGCAGTCCCGGTCTAGATGATCTTACGCCCTTGGTAGAACCGCCCAGACTGAGCCCCCCAGCCACTGACATATTCACCCCTGCGAATTATTTCAGCCGAATTTACGCCCCTCCCCTCCTGCGCCCCTGACGTGGGACTTCCACGCCACCTCCTAGCTAAGGCCCTGGTCCCGTCTTCATAGAACGTTTTATAGAATTACCCACATTCCGCTTAACGTCATTTTCTATTTAACAACGCTTTTTCTCCGTCCCTTGAAATTCGCTAATGTGAAAGAAATTTCTGTATATTAAAACATTACCTTTTTTCAAATATATGCACGCAGTAACAAAATGTTTCGCCCTGATCTAATTAAATCCTGATAAGCAAAAAATGAATGCAGGATACCTAGAAATGAATGATACCATTTGAGATCTTGCTATTAATAGTCACATTTAGTTAAAAAGTAATAAGGTAAATAGAAAACATAATAATAAGGAACGATAGTATTAGGAAACAACAGTATTAAGAAACAACAATAAGAAGAAACAATAATAAAAGAAAACAACAATAAAAGAAAACAACAATAAGAGAAAACAACAGTAATAGAAAACAATAATAATAGAAAACAATATTAATAGAAAACAATAATTTAGCTAGAAAACAATAATAATCGAAAAGAATAATTTAGCCAGAAAACAATAATAAAAGTAACTGACACGACCTTGCTACGCTAAAAATACCGATTTCCGTTCTATCACCAAAATTTAGCAGCTTGGAATGCGGTCAGCTTACGAGTGACAAATCACTCGTGCGAGAAGCTTCATGTTGTTGACAGTTCAATATGATAATAGTTGTCGGCGAACGGCGGACAACTATTTGCCATTATCTGATAGTTTGCTTGTCGGACAATCGAATGGTCAAAGAACTAAATTACAGGTGTTGGAAAAAAGTTATTGTATTTTAAATTACTTCTTTTTTATCTAAATTCTTGCATTAAATTTTCATTTGAATCTATTTGTATATGGTTAATTTCATCTAGAGCAGATAAAATCCTACGACTACTCTAGAGCAGATCATCCTACGGAAACCTGTTCTTGCTACACGTCTAGTCACGGGACTCATCTAGAAATATAATTTAAGGAAAACCAAAACGGCTTAAATTTATCACTGCTTGAACGTAAACATAAAAATAGGAAATACATACTGTAAAAAGGTAAATAATACTCTTATGTTGTTGCGGAATAATGTGGTTGCGGTTAATTAACTCTACTTAAGGGGTTGTCATGGGGGAAAGCTACAAAATTTACGGATTTTCTTGAAATTTTAAGCAACGTTTTACAAAAGTCAAATGACAATGTTTTACAAATGAATCATGGGAAGTCGTCGTGGGAGCTAAGGGTTCAGGAGAATACACTCTGAAAACCACTGATCTAGAGAGTTAGCACATTAAATCTTACAAGCTTATGTTAATAAGAAAATAAGCATTTTTCACGTTTACTTGTCGTTTAAAAATAAGGTAAAGTCTCTCCTAGACGACCATCGTAGGTTCTGTGAAAATGTGGTCGTTCAGAGAGGTGGTCTCCTAATGGAGGTCTATTATAAGGGAGGGACAGACGTAAACTTGAACAGAAAACAATTAAAATTACATAAATAGAAAACTTTTAGTCACATTAGCATGTAAAATATAACAATGAAAAGTATGATTTGGGGATTTGAAATTTTGATTGAAGCTATGGAATTTACACTTTAAAAAAAAAAGAATAAATGGTTGGTTATCTAGAATTTACCTTTTCTGTTATAATTTTTTTTAAATGATTTTGAAATTCGGAAACCAAACGAAGTATTTTATCGTCTTCGACAGATACTGAAGTATCCATTGAACTACTCATTTTTTTAGTGTTGTCAGAGACTGGAGGGCAGGGAGATTTTCCTGTAAGAGTTCCGATGTTCTTGATCGAATTCGGGCTGAGAGCCTGAAAGGCTAAAAAAGAAGGGTTTTAAGACATAAATTCAATTTTAAATTAAGGTATTTTTTTTATAATGGCAAAACCCTAAAGGGAAGAAAGCTGTGGTTAAATTGTTTACTCTATTTAAAATCAGGAGATAAACAGAAGTGACCCTTCCCCCCGTCCCCGTCCGAATTTTCAAAATGTGGTGAGTTCCCGATGGCACTTTGTGTTCCAAGATCAACGGGTTCCAAATTGCTTCCTACCATGTCGTACGATTCCGAATCTGTGCAATATAACTATGTATAGGGCAGGTATGCAAATAATCACAGTTTAGTACGACTCCGCATGAATGCTACACACACGAGGGTGCTAGAATCGCAGTCATTTTGACATATAAGAAAGGTTCCCAGGTAGTCGCTGTATATTGCATATTCACTATAAGTTTTAGGTCAAGATTGGAAAGTAATAAGCATGCCCACACACACACAGTAGAGCGTTGCAAAAAACAGCTTTTTTTAATTTTTCTAGGTCCCTTAGTCCTATGTTGTTAAGCATGGTAAACATTGTTACACCTAAAATTTCAGCTAATTTGAATAATTTTAGACGCTATTTTGAAGCACCTCATTTGAAGTTTTTAACATTAACGCTATAGGACCTTATCACAATGTTAAATATTCATCGTGTACACTGTGCACAACTTACTTTGCTGCTGCAGTTTTTAATTGTAACAAAGTATCTTGGCAAATTTATGTGGAATGACAAAGAGCGCAGGCACACTTAATATTTATCAAAATTTACCAATCACGGAATTGAGATACACTAAGCTGTAATAAATCACATGCTTTTGCTGAATATTAAACGATGATTATCATAATGGCTGTGTTGTTCGTAGTGCTTCCTTTTTAAAAGTTAGGAATACATTTTCTTTGATTCTCAACGACATACAAAAGATATTGTGTTTGTCGTTTACGATGATCTTGGGGAAAGTCTTAGATCAATGTCACAGCTCGTTCAGAAAGATCATTTATAACTTTAACATCCCATATGAACGACTTTACTTCTTAGTAACTAACATTATGCTCCCATTCCTGTACAGGCTTCTTCAACCAATCTGCATCGACGCCCAGGATGTTGAACCGGAACCATGACTTAGGGATATTAATTTGGTTCTCTTGTTGATTATGGGTAACATTTATTTATTTATTTGTTTATACGTGTGAAGTAGTACATATTTAATACACACAACAACAGAATTGAAGGTATTATATCACACGTGTGTGTCCCGAGTACATGCTGCAGCATAACCCGCTCGAGACCCTGCAGAAACCAAATACACACTTGAGTGACTCATCAATAAAATTTTAAATTACCTTGTTTAGGGATTTTGTCATCGCTCCTGCAGCTTTTCCTCAATCAGTTCCCTTTTTAAATTATTTTTAAATTCTTTATAACTCTTTATTTCTCTTGTTTCCTCGTTTAAGACATTCCACAATTTAGGTCCTCTATATTTTACGTTATTTCTGCTTTTTTCTGTTCTTATTTTAGGTAAATGCAATATTTCATCTACTCTCAATATTAGTCCTTCATTCAAGTATTGTCCATATGTTATATTTATTATTCCATTAAATCTTTTATTTTGGATTCTTCCGTACATTTTTTTCGGTATGCAATATGCGTTTAATTTGCTTACTGGAATAATACTAGTTTCTTCCAATATGACTCTCCAATCCCACTCCTGGTTACCATACATACAGTGTTACAAGGAATTTGCTCTGAATTTTTCCTATTAATTTTAGATTTGTTCTCCCCATATTTCCCTAAATACAATTACAGCACATAAAATGATAATGAACAAATGCATAGTATAATTCAATTTTTATGTTTTTGGGTAATACCCTTGCTATTTTTTTAACTAATCCCATACCTCTACTTATTTTCTCAGATATTTTGCGTATATGTTCATTCCATGATAAGTCTCTTGTTATTGTTACTCCCAAGAAACCTATTTTATCAATTATACTTATGATTTCACCATTTATTGATATACTCTATCCATTTTCCAGCTTTTCTATATTTTTATTTTTGAATATCAGTATGTTTGTTTTTTTACCATTTACTTTAAATTCATCATTTGCAAACCACTCTTCTATTTCCCTAACTTCTTCCCTTGTCTTATCCAGCAACCTCTCCTGATCTCTATCCCATATTATTGTACTTGTGTCATCCGCAAAGGCTTCCTCCCTTCCTCTGCTGCTTTAAAAATATCATTTACATAGAGGCAAAATAATAGCAGTCCCAATATAGACCTCTGAGGTACGCCATAGTTATTTCTTATTAAATCTGATTTTTGTTCATTATTAAATACTATTTTTATTCTATCATTTAAGTAGTCTCTTAATAAATTATTTATTTTCCCTCTACATCCGTATACTTTCATTTTTTCTAGTAGTATATCTTTATTTATCATGTCAGATGCTTTGCTTAAATCGAAAAAAAACCTATCCCGTGCATTTTGTTTCCTAGTAAGTTGTTAATAAGCTTCACCGTTCTCATCAAAACTGTTTCTATTGATTTTCCCTTTCTAAAACCAAATTGATATTTGTTCAAAATATTGTGTTTATTTATGAATTCTATTAATCTCTTGTGGATCAGTTTTTTGAAAATCTTTGAAAAAATTGGTGATAATGAAATTGGTATATAGTTTTCTTTTAGATCTTTTTTGCCTTTTTTAAAGATCGGTATTATTTTCGCAATTTTTAGCTCTTTGGGTATAACTTCGCTCTCTATAATATCATTAAATATCTAGCAAAGTGGATTTACCAGCGACTCCACACAATCTTTAATGACCAATGGAGTAATTTCGTCTATACCAGGGCTCTTTCTTGTATTTAATTTCCTTATTTCTTTGAATATTTCTTCCTGACTTATGTCTTCCATATAAAAAGACTGTATCACTCCACTTTTGATATATTTAATATAATCTCTTCCCACATTTCTGTTGATTTCCTTCTCAGCAACTTCTACAAAGTACCTGTTCATAATTTCTGCTATTTCTTTTTTGTTTTTTATTAGATAATTTCTTTCTTTTAATTTCTCAATTCCTATTTTTTTTCCTTGATTCTTCTCATCTTATTTATTATTTTCCATTTGTTCTTACTATCTGTAGACTTAAAACGACTTTCGAAATATGCCTTTTTCTTTTGGGTTAATAGTGTATTAATCTGATTTCTTAGTTTTCTGTATCTTTGCAAGTAATTTATATTTCTTGTTCTTACAAATCTACTATATAAATTGTTTTTTGTTTTATTTTGGTTTTTATGTCCCTTCTTATCCAACCCTTTATATCTACCCTACTTTTTATCCCCTTCCATTTAAAATTTTTGTTAAATAATTCAGTTATTTTTTGTTTATAAAAATTCTATATGTGTCTTGTTTATTCCTCAATTCCAACACCCAATCTATCTGATTCATTTCAGTTTTAAAATTTTCTCTATTTTTGCACAAAAGTTTCTAATTTTAAGCATATGCTTTGCATATAATTTTCCCTCTGATTTTATTTCCAAGTATATCGGTCTGTGGTCACTAAGTTGAAAATCAATCGTTTTTACTGAGATTCCATTTATATCAGTTACACAGAGGTCTATTGTTATTGCTGTGTCGGGGCTTATTCTTGTGTAATCATCAACCACATTTTGAAATCCCGTTGCATTAATGACGCTCAACAACAGTTTACTATCTTGAGAATCCTTAGAAACATCAATATTAAAATCACCCAATATTATTAATTTGTCATTGCAATTGTTTTCTAAAATTTCCTTCATTTTATCAATAAATTTGGGTATTATACCCTTTGGGGGTCTATATAATAGAATTATTTTAAGTTTATTCCTTCTTATTCCTATTATTTCAAAATGTTCTGACATTATTGTTATCTCATCCCATTTTTCAAATTCTTCCAAAATATGTTTTACATAGATTGAGACTCCCCCTCCCTTTTTTCCATTTCTCATTGGCCGATAACTCCAATATCCCTCGAATTCGATATTATCATGTTCTTTCGCCCATGTTTCCGTTATTGTCATTATCTCAATATTGTAGCTTTTATTTTCTAACAATAATTCCATCTCGTCCGTTTTATTTCGAACACTCCTGGAATTTAGGTATAATAATCCAATAGATCTATTTTGCCCCACATCATCCCCTAACACAATATCTCCATCATCCCAATCTACTTTAATTTCCTTGTTTATATTTTCTTTGATACATTCATTGGATTCATTTTGTTTAAAATTCTCATCGGGTGCATTTCTTACAAAAAATTCATTATTTACAATATTTCTATGGGTACTTCCATTTTCTATATGAATTTCACTTGTTCTACAAGTCATTTCTTTATGCTGAGAATTAGTGTTATCTAACATTATGTCAAATCTTTTAGATTTATCATTTTTTAAACAGTTGAAATTATTTAATATATTATTATTATCACTAGTAACTATGATTTCAATATTATCTTTCTCATATATATCATAAATATCCCTATACAAAATAAGCTGTCTTTTTATTCCAGCTCTATTTACCACCTTTTCACCTCGTCAAATTATATTATCTAAGTCTGCACATCTGTCGATTGCTCGATTGTCGATTATCTCACTGAATTCGTTTCTCCTCATTTTTATTTCCCCATTCATTGTCCATAAGAATCTCCAACCAAATTCTTTTTTCCTTTTCCACGCCTCATTAAACAATTTTTTTCTATATCGACAAAGATGTTCTTTTATCTAGATAATATTATCTCCAGCCCCCATAATTTCTTTTTCCCTAACCTGTATTCGTTATTTTTTTAGCAATCATTTCTTCCTTTGTTTTCCTATTCAAAAATTTAACCACGATTTTTTCACGTTTACCCTGTCGAAATCCCACTCTATGTACTGCTCCTATATCATTGCCACTTATATCCATATTTAGTTTTTTACAAAAGTCCAACACAAGTCTTTCACAATTCTCATTTTCCACACGTGGCAGACCAACGATTTCCACATTATTTCTTCTATTGTATTGTTCCATTTTAATTTGGTCTCTCATCCTCCATCTCAGACGGGGCTATGCGTAACAATTACTGTGTTATCTGGTGTCGTTCGGAGTTCGAGACACTGTGTGAGAAAAGAAAAAAGACTGTGCATTTTTTGGTTGTATTCTTCCGTGTATGGACTGTATGGTTGTTGTTGTTGTTGATGATGATGATGTTGAGGGTGAAGATTAAGTTTCTGGTTCTTGCCGACACCGTTCTATTTCAGCGAGCTCGAATTCTGTGGTGGC
The DNA here is from genome assembly GCA_006491805.2 of Dysdera silvatica. Classification (NCBI taxonomy): domain Eukaryota; kingdom Metazoa; phylum Arthropoda; class Arachnida; order Araneae; family Dysderidae; genus Dysdera; species Dysdera silvatica. Next base: position 2,595,844 of record QLNU02015360.1, on the reverse strand, counting down.
GTGAGACTGCTTCGTTCCACCTTTGGAAATATTTTACATCAAAACCACCTAACTCCATTTTCCGACTTGTTCGCTGATCTTCCAAGAATATTTTGTCTTCGGCGATGCTTTTTTTCGTGCAGCAGGTATCGCGTTCCATAAGGCTAACTGCATCTTTGTGAGATATATCAAACGGCTGAAAAATGTAATGAAATTAGCACTGTCAGTTTCAAATTTTTTTCTGTTTTTGCTCTTTCGAAGATTTTCGTACTGCGAAATCAATTTCCCCAACATGATCTTGGACCATCCACTTTTTCTTGACGTTGTAGTTATGCCGGCAAGTTTCCAAAGCGTTTCCACTTTTCCTAGAAAGATTTTGATAATATCGTCTTTCCTGTTATTTCGCATAGAATCCCGATTCAGGTATATGAAATATTGCAATGTGTCACCATTTGTTGGAAGTTGACAGCCTTTCCTTGATTCCAGTCGAACAACTAATTTTCTAATAAGTCATGCTTGGAGAGATTTATTTTCCTTCCTTAGCCTAGGAGGATTTTGGATGTTGACTACTGATTCCAATTCCATTGCGGATACGGACTAAGTTCTTACTGCCCACTGGGTAGTCCCAATTATCGTCAGTGGGAAACAAATATTTTCGGTGCCACATGACTCGTTTCTCCATTTTGTTCCTAAAAATAGATCACAAATGAAAACTAAAACAACCATCGGATGCAGTTCAGTAATGAAGAACAACAGAAGCAATATCTACTACAGAAATTTTGAGATTTATGTTCTGAAAAACCACATTACTTATTACAGCTTGATGTATCATAGTTATGTGAGAAGTAACATTTTATAATTATTAAGTGTGCTTGATTAGCAGTGTTCACATTTAACCCTATGATAACGTCACATACCGATAATGTTAAAAACTATAAATGAGGTGCGCGGGGATCTAAAATTATTCAAATGAGCTGAAATTTCAGGTGCAACAATGATTTACCATGCTTAACAACATAAGACTAAGGGACCTTAAAAAATTAAAATAACTGTTTGTTTTTTGTTTTTTTCATTGCCCTAATACTCAGACGACGCACTGCGTGCTACTATGAACAACTGACAGAGTTTGAGAGAGAGGCAGCGAAAGCAGGGCGGTTGGCTCGTCGAACTGTCAGTAATCCGGCCCGTTCTGACTCGACTGTGAGAAGGCGTTGGGACCAGTGGATACCTGAGGGCACGCACATATGACGGAAAGGCCCTGCGTGATCTAGATAGGTCATCAGAGAGAGGGTCGTGTGATCATGGTAGCAAACGCCATATATGTGACTTCAAACATGATCCTATCGCCGCATGTATCCAAGTAAAAGGAGACTCTAAGCAAAATATTAGAGGAAGCTTTAACTTTCGTCGTTCCTCTGTAAGAAATTCACCATTTTCTGTGACAGCATAACGACTTATAACCATCGTCATTACAAGCGCGTAGCCAGGGGTGGGTTAAGGGGTTCTTATCTTGTGGAAACTTTGTAAAAAGTCTTTGGCCCCAGATCTTGTAAAACTAAACCGGTGAATCAATATTAGCCCCCCGCCTCCACAACCTTCAAAGTCCTTGGCAGTGCCTTTTGTCATTACCATTGCACACAAAATTTTCATTCGATTTAAGCGTCGTCTTCTTGATATGTGAGTATTTTTGTCACATAGCGTAAATATAATATATAATGTAGTACTGTAAGATATTATTACCCTTCTCAAGGATAACACAATTGCCAAATAATGGTCAACACACAAAGCCACCGGGGAGAGATTTTTGTGTTTTTTAATGAAGAATTTATTATACATAATAATTCCGACACCCATGTTTTTTAGCTCAAACTAAAGCTTTTTTGTTATAGGAGAAAAAGAGGCATGGGGCTCCGGGCTCAACGGAAAGACCCTAGTTCGAATCTAGGTCTGGAACGATGTCCCTTTTTCTCCTATAACACAAAAGCTCTAGTTTGAGCTAAAAAACGTTGGTGTCGGAATTATCACGTATAATATAATGATGATTTAAATAATTTTTAAAAAATTCTTGGCATAATAAGCATGAATTTTACTATTGCTATTGTTATAAATATTAGTATGATGTAAATCTTACTTTATTTTAAACAAAAACCATATCTACACCATATTGGTATTTTTATAACACCTTAATTGAAAGCTGACATTACCATTGGTGAACTTTGTTGTATTAAGTAATCAAGAAGTGCTTGTTGAAAATGGCCTTCCATTTGAGCCGGATCCACAACTGTAGTTCCATAATAATTATCGTTATAGTCGATGTTGTCAGCGTGGTCTTCTTCACGGAAAGTAGGAGCATATCGTAACGGCTCAGTGTTTTGATCAAGAGAAGTAATCGAATATTTGTTGGCTACATCGTTTTCATGTGGTTTCTGGTTTAATACATTTTTCATAAATAAAAGAAAATCATCAGACGTGTAAGGAAAAGTTGAAGAAGGCTGAGGGTTGTTGTCAAATTCAGGAATCTTTGAGTGATAATATCGCTTGAACCATTGATTTTGCATGCTTTGCTGACCAGATGGATCTCTTAGTGATCGACGTTCTATAGCGTCATCACGATGACGGAAAAAACTTTGCCCTTCATTGTATATTGGTGAAGAAGTTACAGCACTAAATAGGCAGATTAGAGTGATAGCAATTACAGTGTCCATTCTCATCGATTAGGCCTAAAATTCAAAATGAAAAAGAAATTCAAAATGAGCACATAATATAGCAGGTTCCTACATTAAAATTTGTTTAAGAACTATTTTTTTAAATAAATTGCGTATTTCTAAGCTTTATTTCTTTTAATTTGCTTTTTGTTTAAAAAAGCATTTAATATGCATTTATGGTACGCTTTTTACAAACAAGCTCAAAACAAACATATACACCTTGATCATAGGCGTAACTACGAAATTTTTCTGCGGAGGAGCATGGCACCCTATAAAAGCTTATCGGTTTTCTCATCGATATTTCCAAACACAAGTATTGATAATTCCTATTCCCAGAAAAACGTATAGATATTCACTTATATCACTCTATCGGAATATCGATACACCTACTACTTCTAAACATCCCTAATTTCAAAGAACCAATGTGTAATTATTTTTTATTGAACTATACGATGGAACATATAACTTTTCCCTTTTCGTAGTAGAGTTATGATTTATTCATTAACATACTAGCGTATGGCAGAAATCAATATTTATCTCAATTCATTAAATATTCAGAAAGAAAAGAACGATTACAGGCACCGTAGGCATACTGTTCGTTCACGAAAAGAAGTTGGATGGAACAGTTAGAAATAACGGGAGGTGACGTCACAAACGGGTTAGTTCATTACAACAGAGGAGGACTACAATTTCATAACTGGTTTTTGGTGAACGTTTGTCGGCGGAAAAATCAAGTTCTGGAATTGGAGCCCTCCTCTGCTGTAATAGAATAGGCCGTTTGTAACGTCACCTCCCGTTATTTCTAACAGTCGACTTCTTTCAATGAACGAAGAGTAACTATGGCATTTTTTGTGTTGTGAGAGGGGGGGGAGCATGACCTTTTTTTATGAGAATAAATTATAAAGGCCTATTGAGTTTTAGCCTCCTATATATATTTTTTTTTCCAAGCATGGGTGTATGCGGAGGGAGGTGGGGGGAAGCTGCTCCCTAAATCAAGCAAATAAAAATACTGAACTAAAAGTGGCATTAAAATTTAAATTGTAGTAAAATGGTGTTCTGCCCATAATACAAATCCTGGCTACGTCTATTATTCACGGCTTTAAAACATTTCGTTAAAACAATTTGGTGTTGATTAATGCACTACTGGGTAACGCAGTGTTATAATAGTTAATGTAAATATTGTAATTATGGGAACTTTAATCAATATTCTAGCAGATATTTTAAACTTAGCTATTGAAAAATACGGAAGAGGTCCATCTGCGATCATCATTCGTGTAATACATGAACAATTACATGAAAGTGGGAGATCATTACCTGCATTTGGAGAAATTATAGTAAATAGAATAATTTTTGAGAATGAGAAGTAACGTTAGATTTTAAGAATGATGATAGCATAAATGGCAACAGCAATATAGATTATATTTCTGACGATAATAACAGTTCTGTAATTCACACTTTTAATAACAACCGTTTATATTATACATCTGACAATAAATTTTTCGGAGAAAATTGTACTTTGGAAGAAATGAGAAACATTGCGAGCTTTTACAATTCTGGCAAAAGAAATAAACCTCAACAGAATCAAAGACGATGTCGAAAAGCAGTGGATTATGAAATAAGTCATTTTAAAAAATATATTACGGAATTTGGGACAAATAGGAAGAAATATAAATTAATTCAATGTACACTATTAGAAAAATTCAAACACGCTGTGTAAGTGTATATTCGTATATGATGCAGACTAAAAGAGATGCGCTTATCATAAAGAAAAGGGTTTAAACATTAGGAACTGTATGATTTCAAAGAGTTTTATATACAGAATAAAAATATGAGTATATATTCTCGTAAAGTTACGAAACATACAACCTTAGCTAAAAATGAAAACGAAGAAGCTGTAGAAAACACAGCAACTAAATTCGTGTTAACATCACGTAATGCATTTGCACATTGCTCAAAGAGCCAAATATTTAATGCTGATCAGAGTGGTTTTGCATATTTCATACCAAATAACAGAACATTATCTCACAAAGATGAAAACAAAAAATTTTCCCAAAAATTAAAATAATGAAATCCATTCCGAGAAATATAAACCTATGTAAATATACCCCTAGTCAGCTTGCAATTATACTAACGTTGCTATTGCGTCATTTCGTAAAATTTTAGCTACATCATTTTAAATTGATCATGAGGAAAGTGGTTTTAATAAATGTAGAGATTTTTCTTTTCAAAAATATACACATTGCGATCAAAATTGTTTCATACATTTTACGTTTTTTACCATTTTCATAAGTTATGATACATGGTATTTGAACATTATAAAATTCTTACCTCAATCTTTCTTTCGTAAACATAGTCAAACACTCTATTGTTTGATATTTGCGGCTTTTTTCTTCTTGAAAGTAGTAAGATGTATGGTATAATTTTAGTTTACATTTTTTAAAATTATGTATGCTATAATTTGTAGGTTAGAGTAGAAATTTTTATGGAAAAAATTAGGGGAAGGTTTAAGTTCTATACCGCCGATTATTTTAAAAAGTTTTTAGATTTTAAATATTGATTTTTTGTATTTTGACTCTCCAGGCAGAGGATCCATTGCCTCCTCTGTATCAATGCCACTGACTGGTATCAGCGTTTTTTTTTCTCCAAATAGATTTTATGTGAAATAAAATTTTTTAATAGTCAGTAACTTCATTAGATATTATAACGCATCAATTTTAGCTTTACTAGAACTCCGCTAAATGTAAGGTGTACACTGTAATCAATTATTTTTGCGTTAACATTCACCGCAAAATTTTATTGGTTTTCGAAAAACTTGCTCATTTCACCGAACAATACCATATTAAAAATGACTCCCCTATTTTACTACTTCTCGCATAGCTTGGAAGTAACGCAAGAAAGTTACATTTCAGTTCAATTATCGAAATCTTAAAAATTTATAAAAATTTGAAAATTTAGTTTTGCAGATTCATTTTTTCGATTTCTCTCATTACTCATATAAACCTTTCATGCGACATATGTCCCGATTCAAGGTGTGACTGACACTTGTGAGATGTATGACACAGTGCGAATGGAAGCGCGCGCGAAAAGCTAGTTATGAAAGACGCCCTTCCCTCTACTGGAATGAAACAAGCCGTCTGTGACGTCAGCTCCCTTGAATTCTAAGGGTACTACCCGCCGATTTTCCGAGAACGGACTATAGGCGCGAAACCGTAGATTTTTAATCATGACCCGCGACTAGTCCCTGCTTTTCGCGCAAGAGAAACCTAAGCGTATGGTCTTCCAGTGGCCAATCTGATAAAAGTTTTTTTGACTCACTTAACATCAGAGTTTGCGAATTTTACAATTAGCATCTGTTTTACTGTTCTATACCTGTCCGTAGTCAGGGGATTTAATATCACACCGGATATTCGGGCCAACACATCGTCATTCAAAGATGCGTCGAAGGCATGAAATTTAGTCTCATCCCAGGAAATTCTCGACAATTGGAACGACGATTCGATTTGGCTAAAATATAGCCGGGCATTGTTTGGCCAAAATTCCGGAATTCGTAAATCTACGGGCGCAACTTGCGGTGTACCAATGGGTGCTATTTGCGATGTGTCAACTGCTTCGATTGGATCAGGCATATTATCAATTTTAACACACAATTATCAAATACAGTCGAACCTCGTTAAGACGAACACCAAGGGGAACAGAAAATCTGTTTTCATTAACAGTAATTCGTCTTATCCAGAAAGGATAGTATGCTATACAATCTGACGGAACTTCAAAAACCGGTTCCTATTAAAAGTAATTCGCTTTAAGCGTGTTCATCTTAACGAGGTTCGACTGTAGTAAATAAAGAAATAACAAAAATTCAATTTAGCCCTAAATTCAGTTATATTAACGAGCATGCGGTTTTGAAATACAAAAATGAGCAATCGACAACATAGAACCAAACAGTATTCGCAAGGCAGTTAGTGAAAATGAAACTCACTGTAGAATAGATACAGACTCATCCTTTTTGTGCTTGCTTGATGATTCAAAGTCATGGGCGCGTATTTCCCCTTCAGTGTAAAAACAATTTCTTAAGAAAGGGGAAACCGATGGCTGTCCAGAATTTATTGTGGTGGCTATCTCCAAATTACGCTAGCGGCAGTTAATTTGGTTGAGGTCACTTCTCGCGTACAATTGGGCTGGCCCTCTCCAAACTCCGGTCCTATGTTTATAGTGTATCCGTTAGAGTCAATCAATGGAGCACACATGCTTTGCACTCACATTCATGAAGTGAGAAGGGTCCGACAAGAAAACGGAGTTTGCTTTTCACTCCATAGATTACCAAATTCAGGACGTTGTAGTGGGGACTATGTCCGAATGATGGGTTGCGAGTTGAAATATCACACAAGAAAAAAAATTTGCGACGGATGAGAAGATGCGTTTTATCAAACTAGAAGCTCATCTCGGTATATGTGACTTGAGGTTAGAAAGTTTTTAATTCGAATGGTACTTGTTTCCGCCCACGTGATGTGATTGGATAGAATGTTCATCACACAGACAGCATCTGATACCTACTGATCGATTTCTCGCTCCTGGTCATCATTCACATACTCCACAAGTGTCACATAAAGAAGTCAAGTTTCTTAGAACGTTGCACACATGGCTATCTTCCCATCCAGTAATAGGAAGTAGTCACTGGGAAGATTTCTTTCCCCACGTGTTTACGCATACATGACAGACACTTGTAGTTTTAGGAAATTTTGGCGAGAAAGCTGGAGCTTTAGCACTAACCCGCCTGACATTTATTCACAATAAAAAAAAATGAAAGCCCAGAAACTCTGAGGGGGGGGGATTCAGCCGGCCCTCCCAGAAAATATGAATGTCTTGAAAATGTGAGTGGTGAAATTGACGCCCATAATCCAGAATAATCAGTTGAAACTGATCCAAATTTCTCAATTGTCGATTTCGGACTCGAACTGATCTTCCTACTTAGTGCCACATGCGATCAATAAAGTTAAAATATGTAGAGTTAGGAGTCGTTTCAGAGTCTTAACCTCTGTTTAATATCCTTTTATCTAATCAGTCACCAATAGAGCCTGATGAGGTGGAACATAGTCCTGTTGAAAAACGTGATTCTAATATGGAAAAACTATGGCCATCAAAGAATGAAGATGATTGACAATTTTGTCCACGCAATTGTGGACGGTAATAGAGTTCCTTCAGATACGAGTGAGTCTATTAATGCCCATGTGAACACACTCTGCAACATTACGCCGCCGCCACTTTTAGCACTCCAACCTGAAACCAAGTCCATGGCCTCGTGTGGTCCTATTTTTTTTCAAGTTATGATTTGTCTCCGAGTTCAACGGCAATTTATCGTATAACCTTTGCCTCAGAATATAGTGGGCATAGTTAATTTTAATTAATTAACTTTAGTCAATACTTAAATGTAGTTGTCTAGTTTTAGAAATAAGTAGAGTGAAGTTTTTTTGGTTTCCTTTGCTTTTCATGCCGTCCTTTTCGTGACGATAAGTTTAGTTTAAATTTATCTTTTCTGTAAGAATTGAATTTTCAGTGCGTCAACTTGGTCTATTTTTCAACTTATTAGGAAAAATAAAGAATAATACATTATTTACAAAGTTCAGAGAGGATAGGAAGTTTTTCGTATGGTCTGTGCCACATATACACCCTTTCGTCGACGTGTTGCAACCATGGACGCCAACGGCATAAAAATATTGGGGGGACAGTATACCAGTGAAAGGCAGCTTGTTGTTAATGAGGGCCGTAGCCAGCGGGTGGTCCCAAAGGCCCGTCCCCACTTAAGTTATAAAAATATTTTGCCTCCCCGAAAAAATGTATGGTTAAGGCCTTGTTGTTAACAACTCTTTACAGGGATAACAGACATCAACAAAGCAGTGTTTAATTTAAATGTGCTTCTGCTTGATGACGTTCACTTTACCATAAAATTAATATTCTAGTTACATTTCCAGTTTCATTTTCGCATGCAATGCACCTTACTAAATTTATATTTTATTATGCTAATAGTGATGGTGTAGACAGTCTCTTTAATTTATGTCGTTGATAATGAGCTTAATGGGCCAAAAAGTTCCTTGAGCTTGCGAAATTAAAATATAGAAACTATAGTTGTAACGTTATTAAAAACATTCCGTTTGAAAGTTGAAATAATAACACGTCAATAAAAACGCTGCCGTGCAGAAAAGAGAGCTATATAATACAATCTAACAAAAGGTATAATTACATCAAATAAATGACAAAGTGCATTTTTTTATTTCGCACTAAATACACTACACCAAAAAATATAACCGCATTCCTTAGATTTAAAAAATAAATAAATAAATAAATTTTAAACGATGTTAATATTGTAAAATTTTTGTTTAAAATTGGGGGAGGGAGCATGGAACCCTAATAACAATATTGGGGGAACGGGTCCCCCCCACTAACGGCGCCCGTGTTTGCAATTGGAATATGGGTTTATCAATCCGGATAAATCGTTCCCAATCCTCCGTGATCAAATCGTGATATTTTCTCGCCCACTGTAAGAGCAACTTTTAGTAACTTGATTTACAGAAGCAGCCCCAATTAACACATATTATAAAAGTTAACCGATTTTTATTTTTAAAAACTTTTAAACAATCAGTTCGTGTAAACCACATTCAGTTCATAACATATACGTTATATAAGTTCGTGTGGTAATATCTGAACAAATCATATACACAGAAAGCGAACTCAAGTGCTTGTGGCCCCACAGATCTGAAGTCAAACGCAAAAACATAAACGTAGTCATAAAATACATTTAATCGCAGTTTTATTCGCAAAAACTGCAACAACAGTTCTAGCTGTTCTTACTTAATTAACTTACTAATCGTAATTATAAAATTATACACCAATAATTCGATTTCTGTTAACGTTATTCCGAAACGTTGTTTTTATATCAATACCGTGATTTTTATTTGAAAATTATACCTTTTAATAATAATAATTCACCGCTAATAATAGTACAAATGATTAAAGTTATAAATGCCAATTTTAGCTCATTATATGCCCAAAACAGAGAAATTAACTGCTTGCGTAGAATCGTACACAAAATGAAATAAAAAAAAAGCCTACATGTAATCATATTAAATAATATTTTTTTAATTTATAAATTCAATACTTGAAAGTAAAACTTTTATTATAGATATGTGAGATATTTGTACTAATTTTAAATATTTTATTTGTGTTTAAGAAGAAATTATCCCTTGCCTTATATGAATACGCTTTTAAACTCTCTTTGACATTTAAGCATTTTCTACCAAAAAAGTGTAAAAAATATTGAAAGGACAGAAAACTAATGAAATTGTATTCATAATCAGTTTAAGGAAAATCACTACATGGAAATTTTTGTTTAATTAAAATTTAAAATAACCACATTGGAAAATGCATACATCACACTTATATCTGTTTCTCTCTCTCTCTCTCTTTTATTTATTTTTACAATTATATTTGCAAAAGCAGAACTCGTAAATAGAAAAAGCAAATGTTTAATGAAAACAGAAAATACTAAACAAACGTGAGATACAGTAATTTCTCACCATAACGACTTACAAGAGACGAATTAAAAACGGCGTGAAACAAAATAAGACGCTTATAGGAATTTCTTCTTCTGTGTTTCTTATATCGCTTATGGTATATACCTTACAAAATGCATAAAAATTGTATTGAATAAAATTATTATTATTATGTATAATTCTATGAAGCACTTGGCATGACCTCACAATACCGTCGTAAAACGGAATCAATAAACGCAATAAATTAGAACGACGTTATTGATAGAAATTAATGTAATAAAATATTATATACACTTAGTTATCTGACGAATACATTTCAATCGGTAGGACTAATATGGGGATGGGACACCAGGCATTTCCTTTTAATCACAACAAAGGGATGATAATGGTATTTATATGACTTAAAAAATTCAAGGTAACGTGTTATTTTCTATCAATTAGGTTAGCAACCAACCATGTGATTTTAGTATAAGCAGAGGTAAATGAAACAACTCTTAAATCATGAGATATCAAAGTTGAATCGATTTTTAACATAAAGAATTCCTAGTTACTCACGTAATGACAACGTCCTTCCGAATGATGTGGTTATGATGATTTGGTGAATATTTAGATGGAGAATGAATACACGAATATTATAAAGAACCGAGATTGTTTACGTATCATACTGAATACTTTCAGCTGAAGCCATGCATTTATACCAAATAGGAAAGAGCAATGTGAGGGTGCCATAAAACTAGGTAAACTATAGAATAATAGCTTTTGGCGAGAAGCGACGAATTGGCGAAATTCAAGTTCTTCTGGCGTAAAGGAAGGTTACTTATCCTTAATATGAATGAATGCTCCAACTTTATTATTTACAACAACAGTGAAGAAAATATATTAACTTCATTAATGAATGAGAGGTACTGTGATTAATGAATAATGCAAAGAAGCATAATACTGATTATTTGTAGGTATTTTTTAAGACTGTATTAAATCATATACAGTAAAACCTCCCTACAACGATGTCCGATATAACGATAAATCCCTCTACAACGATAATTTTTCTCGGTCCGTATAATAGTGTTGTAGAGAGGTTTTACTGTATAATGAACCCTCCCTATAACAATAACTCTCTCTATAAGGATAATTTTTCTCGGTCCGTATAATATTGTTATAGAGAGGTTTTACTGTATAATCATAATAATTTTCCTTATAAGAGTTTTGCTAGCTCAAAAATGTATTATATATGTATATATTTATAATGTAATTGTGAAAATGTATTAGTTCATGATTTTAACAATAATAGGTGTTCTGTATTTATACCCCAACTTTACTTTTCCCCAAAGCTATCCTGCACTCGGGTTTTCCCCTGTCTGAAACTGGTTTTCCCCCATCTCCTAGCAAAAATGCGGTAAGGTTCAGGCATCGATTTTGCGATGTTCATCGCCTTACTTCGCATTCGAAAAGTCTCCCAAGACTCCAGAAAAAGTCTACAATAGCGAGAAGTTACATTTTTATGAAGAACTTTTGTACTTTTCCAATCAGGAACATGACCTTTCTCCCAGGCATGTTCTGCCAGAAGATTAGTCATCTCACCTTTCTCCACAGCACGATGATGTTCTTTTTTACGAGTACAAACAGTTCTTCCCGTCTCGCCAGTGTATACTTTTTCGCAGTCTTTGCAGGGTATCTGGTAAATTGTTCCAGTCAATTCATCCATTGGAACTCGATCTTTCACTCTCACCAACAGGTCACGCAAAGTCGATGTAGGTTTATAGTAAGTCTTGATGTCAGCTTTCCTAAGAATACGCGCAATCTCCTCAGAAGTCCTCTCCACATATGGCAAAACAACCATCCCTCTAGTCTGTCTCTCCTCAACAGGTTCTCTACGTCCGTCAGCTAATCTATGTATGGAGTCTTTGGAGATGGATATTTTGGACTGCGACGAGTTTAGTGTTAAGATCTGGAGAAGGTATGTTGATGATACTTTTGTCGTTCTTTCGAAGACAGAGGTGGACAGCTTCCACCGTTTCCTTAATGACTTAAACCCCCATATTCAATTTACCTTAGAGGTAGAACATGAGGGATGTTTGCCATTTTTGGACGTGAGGGTCACCAGAGGAGACAATGGAAGCTTGTCAACCTCTGTATATCGAAAGCCAACTCATACGGACCGGTACTTGGATTTCCCGGTGCGGGATAGCTTTGGGGAAAACCAAAGTTGGGGTATAAATACCGAACACCTACACTTCCTTGACACTTTCGCTTGATGAAGGGAACAGTAGTTCTCGAAACGTTGCGAATATTTTTGCAGATGGTAAATATCTTTTACCTTCTTCATTTGTATTTCGTATATTCCGACCAGTGTCAAATTTTACTAGTTATAAAACCATTATTCCACGAAATTTTGTCTTTTCGAAGATATAATTTTCTTCGAAATTTCCTGAAATAAAAAAGATATCATAAACAAATAATATAGTATAGACATTATTAAAAAAAATTGACAAAAAATAGAAGTTCATATATCAAAAGAAAAAAATTATTTTGTCATTTAAAAAAAAAATAAACACAAAATATTTCTGTTGATGAGATTTCTGTAAAGGTAAGCTAAATAAAAATCAGTCCGCTAATATAATTTAAAGATACTACACTATTTTTGTGTTTTATGACATAAAGGAAGCAAAGGCCAGCTTGTGTAGGAACTACAGTTTTTCGAAAGATCCGAACTTCTTTCGCCTACGTAATACGGATTGGTGGAAGCAAGAGCAAGCGCTTCTTTCTAAAGGGATTTAAACCCGAATTTTCCGCGCGGTAGACTAACACCTTTACGCCACCGTATAGCCATTTAAAATCCAAAAATTAGGCATAGTTGATTCAAAAATGAAATAAAAATGAATATAAATGGTTTCACGAAGACTTTCACAGCGCATTTTAATTTGTAAAAAACAGATTTTCAAGGGACGACTGTGTAAAAATATAAACCGAATTTAATTACTCAAAAGCTTGACATTTCGGTTCATCTTTTGCGAACCTTCTTCTGAGGTGATCGCAGTTGTTGATGGAAGTAGACTTCCACCAACACAATTTCACACTTCAAAATACTTTACTTCGTTTTTTCTTTCCAATCCAATAAATATGTCTGACGTTATACAACTAGTTCCGTAGCATTATTTTTTATCCGCATGTATGCAGTAAAAAGAATTATTTAAAGAACACATTTTAGCAACTAAATCTTATAAAAAACCATATCTTACTATCAACTTATTAGTTAGAGATATGTTTCTTATTTGCATCGCTTTCGAAAATAATCTTCATTTACGTTATTGAGACGCATACAACTCGGCAATAATATATGATGAAATATATTTCTGCATAATATATTTGATAATATGAAATGTTACTACCGTAAGAGGTTCAACCTATATATGTAAGTACACACATAATGATAACTGGTTAAAGTTTTGTTACATGAATTACTATTACTATTAGATACAACAGACCAATTTTAAAAAATTTGTATATGTAAATAAAATTTTAATCTCTGATGTACTCGGAAAACTCAATTTTGAATATAACTGGTGATCTCTGAAATATATTTGGATGCAACATGTACTCAGTACTGCTAACAATCAATTGTAGCTTTGTTATTCAATATAATTTCAAGTATATCACGATAAACAGATTTAACCTTATATGATGTAACTATTTTATGTAATATTTAAAATTGCGGAAGCAAATAATAAATATATGCTTTTGAAGGTTTTGGTTTATATGCCGAGTATTCCGCCAATTTCTTACTTGGCGATCAAATAGTGGTTTTGGAGAAATGTGATGTAGGGAGAAAAGGGAAGACGTAGTCAAGTTATGACGTCAACGATCGTTATTATGACGTCATGCTGGAAATTAAAGTTCGTGTTTAACCGTTCTGCGCCATAGAAACTTCATTTAATGCCGTCACGGAGTTGTGTATTGATCTTTTTTTATTCCCCTCCTTTCTTACAACTTAATTTCCACAGCAGGCATGGTGATAATGATAAGAGCGCATGAGCGCAGGATTATTTTTAACATTGTTTCAATTTGATTTTTTATGGTTCATAATAATAATTGCCATTTTCCTTGTCTAGCAATTATTAAAAAAATTGTTTTATTTAAATTTTATTTATATATTCTCTAAACTTTATAAAATTATGCAACATGATCAATTGAAGACGTGACAATACAAATAAATACCAGTTTTATGAGCAAAAGATAGGTCATTTAAAAAAATTTCAAATATTATGCTTGTTATCAGTTTTAAAAATTCCCCTCAAATTTTCTCTTTACTCCATTATTATTATTTTTTTAATATTATCTAGTATGTACATTTATCGTCTGCATTAGAGTAACTAGGGGGAGTGGAAAGGACTTACCCACTCCTAGAAAAGTAAAGATTGCAAATGAATGCTATGTGCCGAGCTTCAGATTGGGGGTGAGCCCCCAGGCTGTAGCCAGGATGAAGGAGCAACTGGGGCAAGGCAAGGGGCAGAGTGCACCCGGAGAATCGTAAGTACAAAATAATTACTAAGAGCGGAAGGAAATTTTGATATTATGTCACTATAAACCTAAATAAATTTTACACTCCTTTGGTGGCTTTTTATTTCTAGTTTGCTTCAATTACAAATACTGTAATATTAGCATATGTTAAGGTTTGTATTTTAAATTTAAGTGGGTGGGAGAAAAAGAATTTTGCTCACGGTGCTTGTAACAGCTTCGACCCCAACGAGGCTTACAATATTCTTACAAAAGGGGTAACTGGGGCTTTAAAAAATTCCGAATATTTAACTAATAAGTCTTATAAACGCACTCCAAGAAAGCCTTGGATCACAGGAGGTATCCTGAAATCCATCATCAATAGGGATCGGCTTCATGCTAAATACAGGAACAGTCCTTTTGACCCCCTTTTAAAATCAAAATATGTTTTTTATCGAAATTTGTTAACTACAATCCTGAGAGTAGCCAAAAGGAACTACTTTGATGCGAAGTTTAAAATCTCACTCGGAGACAACAAATCTACGTGGAAAACAATTTACGAGGCCCTAAACCGCAAAAAATCAAATAATCTCCTCCCCACCAAAATCAATGCCTTTGGCACTGAGCTCCACACAACTAATACAATAGCCAACGGCTTCAACGAACTTTTTGCAAACGATCCCCCTCCCAACAGTAGTCCCACTCCCCCGCACCACTCAGAAGTTTTTGAACCCTTCCCCGCCGCCGGGTCTTCTTTCTTCCTTAAACCATTGAGCAGAAACGAGGTCAAGCGTTCTATTAATGCTCTTAGTTCCAAGTCCACAGGTCTCGATAATATCCCGCCGCATATTGTTAAAGCCAACCCAGATTTCTTTGCAAATGCTATTGCGCATTTAATCAATATCAGCTTCAATAAGGGTATTTTCCCCTCGAAGCTTAAGATGGCTAAAATTATTCCTATATTTAAAAAAGGCGACCCATCTGACATTCAGAATTATCATCCTATTTCTATCCTTCCAGTTATTAGCAAAATTTTTGAAAAGGCTTTACACAGTAGACTTGAATCATATTTCGAAAGCAAAAACTTACTTTACAAACATCAATTCGGCTTTCGAAAACATAGGTCAACAACTACCGCCCTCCTTAATATCAAAGAGATGATTTCTGACGAAATAGACAAAAGCAATTTTGTAATAGGAATGCAAAGAGATCTCCAAAGAGCGTTTGAAAATGTTAAGCATGACATTTTACTGACGAAATTAGAACGGTATGGTATTCGGGGTACACCTCTAAAATTACTGAACAGCTACCTTTCTGATAGGCAACAGCAAGTTTTCATAGGTAAAACTCCCTCAACTCGCAAAACTATTTGCGTTGGTGTATCTCAAGGAAGCTGTTTAGCTCCGCTATTCTTCCTTCTTTACATCAACGATTTGCCCCAAGCTGTCCTGAATAGTCAGCTGTTTCTTTATGCTGACGACGCGACACTTCTGGTATCGGGAAAAAATATCGAAGAAACAGTGCAAAAAGTCAACCAAGATTTAGATAACATTTCACGTTGGCTTTACGTTAACAAACTAGAGCTAAACATTGCAAAATCTAACTACGTTATCTTCCATTCCCGGCAAAAAATATTACCTAACAGTTCTCCTATTACTTTCCGCAACTCCATCCTTCAGGAAACGAAATCAGCCAAACTTCTTGGAGTAATTTTCGATTCAAATTTAACCTGGAAAGAACACATTAACGATCTCACCAATTCTCTTAGCAGTCTCCTGGGAATATTTTTGAGATTCAGACATGTCGTTCCTCAATATATCCTAATGATTCTTTACTATTCTTTATTTTATTCAAAACTTACCTACTGTCTTGAGGTCTGGGGAATCACATATTTTACTTCCCTTAGGCAATTGATAGGAACGCAAAAAAAAAAGCTTATGCGAATAGTTAACTTTGCAGGCTTCCATGAACACGCTGGCCAATTTTTTAAATTATGGCGCATTCTTCCTTTCACTCTCTTAGTAAAATATAAACTTGCACTCCTTATGTACAAAGTCACAAAAGGTGACCTAGTTTTACCTTTCTCCATCTCACAGACGACACATGATTACAATACACGTCACCAGGACGATATCAGGCTACCGCGGACTCGCACAAACTATAAAACACACAGTGTCTCCGTTACGGGTTCTAAAATCTGGAATTCAATTCCCCAAGATTTAAAAGCTCTGTCTTTTCTCACCCTTAAAGCCAAAATCTTTGATTGGTACTTAAATCAAGTATGCTCTGCCTGCTACTTCTGCCTTCCCACTCTTTCCTTTTAGTTTTCAGTTCTTCCCCCTCCTCTGCTCTCCCTGCTCTTCCTTTTCCATTTTTCTTTTGTCTGCCTTTCCTTATAAATGTCCTTTAAAACTGCACCCGCAACGGTCAACTCAAAATTCATTTACATTTTTCTACTATTTTTGTTTCTCCTACTTCTTCTCTCGGTCCAGGCTACAAGGAAAAACATTCTTACTCTGCAGCCCACAAAGATTCCACCTTTGGACTTCAACCTTCACTTGTAACATCTTCGAGTCAAGACTCTGCTCATAAACTCTGTAAATGTGATACACCTGCGAATGTAAATCTCTTAATAACTTTGAGGATCTGTACGCGCGAATCGATATCGTTATTGTTTCTTGTTGAATACGAGAAATCCCTTGCTTTTTCTACCGGAAAGAGAGCCCCGTTACTAGCATCGCTACTGCTCTCTTTCCATTTCCCAAGCAAATCGTTTGTATGGTCTCCTGATGTACATAATAATAAGGAATAAAGTATTACTTACTATATGTACAGTATAGCCCAGATGCTCTTGCGCCATAAAAAATCCAAACAAACAAATCCAAACTCGCGTATAAAGCATTCAAAAAGAGCAGAATGAAAATGTTGTAAATATTTAATTAATGCAAGTTTTTAATGTAAAGAAATGCATTTTTTAATTAGTTTTTTTATTTGTAAATTCACTGTAATTGAGTTATAAATGGCTTTGGGGTTTGTGTTAATGGATTTTATGGTCTTAGAAACTTATTTTTATTACACAAATTTTAATGCGTTGTGTGTTATTTATTAATGATTGGAAATCGATAAGATGTGGTTTGGAAACCTGGAAAAGTCAGTGAAGACTGAAATAGAATTTGGGTAGATACCCTACATAATGCAGTGGAACTCCCTTATTATGTCATGACATATAGAAAGATTAAGCCTTTGTTTTGGTTTTAATAGTTTTTATTTTTATATGCAAGGTATTTGATTACCCATGACCTAGTTATAGGAAGTGGGCAGAGGCGTAGCAAGGTCTGGTGTTATCCGGGGCAGGGTTTAAACTTGTCACCCCTGTGTTCACCAAAATATAAAACGAAATTTATTGAGAAAGCGATTTTTTTATTCAATTGGTTAATAAAGAGGGCAAAATGTTATTTTGTAAACAATTTTTTATGAATAAAAAAAAATAAAACACCTTTTTATTAATAAACCAGTTTAATGTACAAGGAAAGAAATCTTTTTTCATAGCAATAGTACCTAGTCTATAACTTTATTACATTTAATGAAACTCAATTGTTTACAAGTTTTGTTCTCTAGGCTCTAATCCAACAAAATGTGCTTTAACATGATACTTAGAATCTCTTCTTTCTAATTTTTTGTTTCGCAAATTTTGAAATTGCATCATCAAAACCTATACCTTTAGCTACACTATTTTCAATTGACAAAATGGCTAAGGTAGAGAGTCGTGCTTGGTTCATAGTGGATCTGAGATAATTCTTAATTAGTTTGAGTTTCGAAAAACTCCTCTCACATTATGCAACAGAAACACATAAAGTTAAGAAAAATCTTAATGCTAAAGTGAGATTGGGAACAGAGTCGAAAGTTCATATCCAACCACAAACTCTAAGAATCTTAAGGAGGTTTAACCAAGAGACTTTTCTTTTAGAACTTTGGTGGCTTTTAGAAATATTCTTAGGCGTGAAATTTCTATAAGGATACCATCTGCAGAAAGCTCATCGTAATTTTCAACCAAACTTTGTACAAACTTGGGAAGTTCAGTTTCCGAGGTTATGATAAGATTGCTGGGCTCTAAGACAGCAAACCGATCTGATATATATTCCATGCCTTCGCAATGTGTATCAATTTCTTGTTGAAACCCATCAATGCACTCTAACATTAACCTTTTCAGTTCTTCGTTCAAAGTCAGCAGCTCGTCTGCAGCCTTCTCTCCGGGCATAATTTTCTTCCTCCTGACAGCTCTTCTTTTTATTACAGGAATACCCATCTGTTCTCATGTCTTTTGCAAATTGCAGTGCTTCATCAACAAGGCCATTTCTTTTGATTTTTAATAAGACCTTTAGACTTCTCATCTTGATAACAGACTTCTCGACGCTCATTCCAAGTATCTGCAAATACTTTTGAACATGGTTGACTTCTTCTAAGACATTATTCCATGAACACAAAA
>QLNU02015360.1:2551999-2569046 GCA_006491805.2 Dysdera silvatica | reverse complement strand
TTTTTGCATTTAACCTCAGTGATTAACGTTGAATGTTTATTTACATCGTTTTTGATCGAACATAATTTGCCAATGAATTGCAGCGATTATGTGGGGATGCTTTTTCGGAAAATGTTTCCTAGCAGCAGTTTTGCAAAACAAAATGGATCTGCAAGGAACAAAACTTCTGCAATTATAAAAGAAATGTCCGCAAAGGAATCCTCATCACTTGTTGAAACTTTAAGGTGCTATCCATTTTCAAATGCAACCAATGTTGATTCAAAGCTGTATCCAATAGTGGTAACTTTCTTTGATACTTTATGTGAAAAAATTGCCAATTGTCTTTTATCTGTGCCATCTTTGAAAGAAGATGCTACTGGGTTAAATATTGGAAATCTTCTGGTAAGTGCTTTACAATCTGAAAACTTTCCAATTTCTAATTGTGTTGCCTTTAGCTGTGATAATGCACCTGTTATGATAGGAAAAAAAGCAGGTGTAGCAGCAGTGTTAAAGAATCATCAGTAAAATACTGAAATTATAGGCTGTTCCTGCCACCTTATTAACTTAGCAGCTGAAAGAGTGCTGCATGTTTGCCATTTAAAATCGATGAAATTTTGGTAGACATTTACTGTTACTTACAAAAGAGTTCGGAAAGAAAAGATAGGTTGAAAATTCAAGAATTTTATGAAACTGATATAAAAAGGTACTAAAACACGTTAGCACTCGTTGGTTGTCTATTGGGAAGTGCTTAGAGCGTATAATCCAGCAGTGGCAACCTTTGATCAGTTTTTTTAAGGAAGAGGCCATGAAAAGGAATCAAATCACCCCACTTTCTTTCTTTACTATTCCCTCTATCAAAGTTTTGGTTGAAAATGCAGATAAAGTGAAAGAATGTAACAGCAAAAAAGCATCACAGAAATTAAAAAGGGAAGCTCAAAATTATATGGATATTTCTAAGAAACAAAAAACTGAAAACTCCATGTCTCGTGAAGAAAGGTTGTTTTATTTTCTGTCGGAAGATATCAATAAGGCTTTCTGTTTATTTTTATCTTATACTGTGCCTATATTTTAAAAAGCAAATGCTCAACTTCAGTCTGCGGAACCGCATATTCATATGCTAAAATCTGTTCTCTTAAAATTTTAGAGGGGAATGCTAGTGAAATTTATAAAACCAAGCGTCACAAAATTATGTAATAATATTTTGAAAGTCCACTATCATGAGAGGAGTAATCAAAAAGATGATGTTGATATCTTAATTGGAAATGGAACACTGAAAGTAATCCAAGATTTTAACATCCATGATAAAAATGAATTTTATGAAAACGTCAGAAGCTATTTCATAGCAGCATGTGACTACATGCACAATAAATTTCCTTTTGAGTTAGAAGTGTTACATCATGCAGAGGTTACACAAATATCGAATTTTGAAAATGCATCATTTTCCAGCTTAAAATATTTTACAGAAAAATTTCCTGTTCTTTTGTTCAATAATACAGAAGATGAAGCTGTTGATGCTTTACAAACAGAATTCAGTGAGTTCCAGGCTTTCGAAGTCACAAACTGGGAGTAATAAAGGTAGCATTGATGCACAATAGGCAGCCGTAGGTAGAATAAAAAATACTCGTGAATTAAAATTTAAACGACTTTCTCAGGTTATGCTGTCAATACTTACGATCCCTCACAGTAATGCAGCATGCGAGAGAGTCTTCAGTCAAGTGAAGAAAATTAGAACTGACTTCAGGTCAACCATGTCTGATGACACATTAGAAAATTTACTAATAGTTAAATGCAGACATGTGAAATGTTACAAGAATGTATTTGACAAAAAATTTCTCGAAAATGCAAAATCTTGCACTACAGCATTTGTAAATTCTAAGAATTAATATTGCGTTTAATACAGTTTAATCCTCTATTATTATTAATTTAATAAATACTTAATTTCCTCATTGTGCCCTTTTTTCATAAATTATGTATGATTTTGTTTAATTAAAAAATGGTGGCCTGCCCACGCGTGCGTGATTGACTACAAATTTTTCACTTCTAGAAGTTGGCACCTATGCAAATATGAGCATTGTGAACATTGTGCTATGGAAACCAGCATGTGAATTGAGATAAAATGGAGTCAAATATTGCTCACATAACATTCGTTGTACTATGTATGTGATTGTGAGCCACATCCAGACTACGTGCAACATCTTGCATGTTTGTGTTTGGATTGTCTTCAATCGGTCATTGGGTATCTTCTTCCGTGTCAAGATTGTACATGGTTATCTGCTGACAGGTATTGTGCCTGTTTTTGTACATACTTCCCGTCGCACACCGTTACTGGGGTAAACCCAAAAATCTGTTAGAGTATCATTAATAATACCATTCTATGGCATCTTTATTTTCCAGAAATAGTTGCATCACGATTAGGCAGTTGATTACTCAAATATAATGTGGCAATTGACAAAGATGTTAGTGACTGCATTACACTCTTCCAAAGATGAGCGAGCAACAGGAGCAGATGCTCAGTAAGACACCTTTGTGGAAAGGAATCCATTAGTACAAGTTGTCTTTTGCTAACAGCATTCAGACTGGATAATAGAAGATAGGAATTAGGTGTGCTGGAGTTTGATTAATCATGTTTTGTGTCACACTGTTAATAGTGTCCATATTTAGCATCACCAACTTGAAGCTTTGGATCCATCTTTTATGGAAATAACTGTTTGGGCGGATGATGTAGCATGCCTCAATGGCAATTTCTATCTTGGACTGTTAGCTGACCATATACACCTCATTGTTATGCTTCTGGGTGATTGTGATGCTCCATATTCCACTTGCTTATCTGCAGCAGGAGTGATTTGGTGGCAACTACTGATGTGAAACATTTTAAATGCCCTCCAAATTTAACATTGCTGGGATGCTGTAGAAAATAGGCGGGAGAGTTAAAAATGCCCCCCAGTTCTATTCTTAAATTGTGTGCTGTGATTGAAGCAGTTTGATTTCTGATCCCAACAACAGTGTATAGACAAGACACTGGGTTGAGCTTGCTACTCTGAGTAAAGACTGTGATTTGTGTGTGTGTGTGTGGGGGGGGCAACACGATATTGAGTAGGTTGTCATAATTCAATGAATACTTAATATAAATGTGTTTGATTAATAATTGTATATTTTAGGAATACCAACAAAAAGCCAATTTGAAGATCTCAGAAACAAGCATGAATCAGACAGTAGTCATCTACCAATGTCACAATTGTGTTATTCAAGTGGAGAATAAAGTCAATTGTATAACTTTAGGTGATAAATATGTTTACATGTAGCATATTGCAAAATTTTAAATTTATATCTTTGAGTTTTAAGTTTTGTCATGTAGAATCTTATTTAGCAGCATATATAAAGATTATTCTAACTTCAATTCGTTTAACTTCTAGCATGCATGGTCATGTGTAAATGTGTTGTCATTCAAAGGGGTCACTTTAAGCTGTTAGTCCTTTTTCAAATGTCTTGTTGAATAGTTCTAAAATACAGAACTTAGAAATATACAAATGGAAGAAATTATATCATGATTCAATTAAGTTGTTTATTTAATTATTCATGAACACTGTATACTTACTGTTTTCGTATGTACATTATCAATGTCGATTAACCAATCCAGTGGTATAAATTATCAATTCAAATTTAACAAAATTTTAGATTAAGTATTGATTAATAGTATGTATAATGCGCAATTTCCTTATTTATTAACTCAATAGGGTTGAATATTCTAAACTTGTAGGGCGGTGTGTGTGATAATATGGTCAAAGGGAAGATTTAACAGAGTAATGTGCCAAAAATGTATTATTTATACTAAGAAGTCTGGTAATTTAACAGGTTGTCACAATAAGTCTATTCTTGGATATATTGTTCAGGTTACCTACAATCTTAAGTATAAACTTTACCTCTAACTTGTAGGGTAACTTCCACATATATTGGAAAATGAGCACTTTCATAAATTCATGCAAAAAGGGAACGTTTACAGGGAATATTCTGATACCACAATCGGGGATGAAGATGTAAGTGATGAGCTCAGAAGGCAAGACAAGTAATACGGAATCTCATCAGGATGTGGCTACTATGTGATGAATAATGAGCATCAACAAGTAAGGTAGAACCAGCACGGAAAAGTCACTAGTCAATGAATGATGAGTGTCAGTGAGCAAAGTAGAACCAGCATAGTACAGTAACAAGCATAGTTAAGGTAGTAGCAAAGCAAATACGTAGAATCAGTAAAATACAGCAATCAAGCTATGGTTGATAGCATGTGTAAGTAAGGTTGAACTAGTACAATTCAGTAACAGCCATAATCGATGAATAGTGATAAGACAAATATATAGAATCAGCAGAATATGGCAATTAGATTATGATTGACCAGGGTTCATACTATGTTTTAAAGAGCGAAATTAAGGAGTTTTAAGGACGTGAAACGAAATGACACACAACACAATTTACAAATTTCTTCCTCACGGCAGCATGCGTTAATGAGATCAGAGGAAGCTGAAATTTTTTACACCTTATTTTTTCATGATAGAGAATCATTCTAAGAGGTAGTACGTATAAAATTCTGACTTCCAAAAATAAGGACCACCTTAATGTACAGTCATCCCTTACTATGGCTAGGGTTACATTCTACGAACTCTTTGCAAATGGCAAAACCGTGAAAAGCGAAACTAAAACTATGTGTGAAAAGGAGAGTTATGTTCATAATTATCTTGGCATACTGAATGCTGTACATTACTATGATGCATTTACGAAAATAAAAGCACAGAAAAAATGTTTCTTCCTGCATATTTTATAAATGGCATTAACTTTCAATAGCTTGACTCGTATACTTTTTCTTGCATAATTTGGCATCTGGCCGGGGTTCATCATATAGGTGTACATTCTATCTTTATCTGTTTATTTTTAGTACGTAATACAGTAGGTCTATACATACATTGTTTTGACCTAAACACTTCTAATTTCACTAATTTATTAGAATTAAAAAAAAAAGCTCGAATAATAAAAACTATAAACAGCGAAGGACTGTTGCATATGTGTAAAAGAAGTACTTTGTTTAAAAAAAAAAACGATCTGTCACCTTTTGAAAATTATTTGGTGTGGGGTGGGGAAAGAATATGCTAAATTCCCTAGGAGCCTGAAAATCCTGCCCCTACCTTGTCTGGGGTATAATCCACCACATAATATAGATGGGACTTATGTCCAGCACTTTCATCACTTCTGGAATTATGTTTAATTTCCAGTTAATTGTCAGTCGTTAAAAAAGACTGAAAATAAGAATCAAATGGATAAAAAGGACTAATGCAGATTTGAGATGAAATTTCAGACTTGCTGGGAACCGTTCCCATCATCCTGTCCTTGATATTGCGATTGAACTAAATTATCACTCCCTTTCCGGCTAGTTCATTTAGTTGAAAGGGGAGAATTGAAACAAGGTCAGTGATCAAAGCGGATTTCCCAAGGTTCTCTTCCGGTCACATTCGACTAGAAAAGATTGAGAGGATGAAAAATACAAATTTTTAAGGACCTGGAAGTAGAATTAAGGAGCTTTAAGTGCCCTTAATTTTTATTTTAAAAATGAAGGAGTTCTTAAGGACCGTACAAATCCTGTTGACAAGCATAGACCAGTAAGGTAAAAAAAAGTATGAAGTTACTAGGCAATGAATGATGAGCATCAGTAAGCAAGGTAGAAGCAACATGGTGCAGGAATAGTCAGTTAATGAATGGCAGTGATAAAGCAAATAGTTGAATCAGATTTGGCAGTTAGGCGATGATTTCTTTTAGTACATTCAAGTTAACTGACAAATTGTTGCCTTTTGTTTCTTGAAACCGTGTGACAAGTTTTCCTAGACTTTCGTTTCCATGAAAATTTACCATATTCAGCCACATGCTTTTCGATTTCTTCGTGATTTTTCAATGTTAATGCCTAATGTAAATTTGTGATATCCCCAAACTATTAGCTAAGAAAGTTTGGGAACCTGGAGTTATTTCCACGTGTGTATAACAAAATTTCTACTTTCTGTGCAAGAGAAAAGGGTCTCTTTTGTATTCCATTTCTAGCATCAACTAATGATCACATTTGAATGTAAGGATCCTGAAAGAAAAACTAGCAATGCTGGTTACGCACTATGATGCCTTCACTTGACCACAGGTTTTCATTGGTACTAATCACAGATGAAATGCAACCTGTAGCAAAACACTGGTGATAAGAACTGATGACTAAATTATCCCTCCCTCTTTTGTGACAATATCTTTCAGGCTTTAATCTCTGGAAACATGACTTCTTTGAAAGGTTAAGACAACAGTAACACAGGAGTGGTTTGAAAGAATCATGAAATTCTCTGACTGAAATTCTACTGGCAGTTATAGTCTAATAATGACGAAACATTATTGTTAAACTGTGGAGAGCAAATGTTAAATTAAGTTCCATACAACACTGGACTCAAATGTTACTTAGTCCATACCAATATATTCATTCATTAAATCAAGGAAATCTTTAAATTGGGTATCGCAAAATCAAACTTACACTGTATATGCAAATGAGATGCATTACAAATTTCATCTTTCATTAGTTTATTATGAAAAATAAATTTGAATATTTGATCTCTGTAAAATATACTTCGAAAAATTTCTGTTCTTTAGTGAAAATGCATACTGAAAATGTGAATTTTTAATTCATTCTTAGTTAAGGATTACTGTGTGGAATTAACAATAAATTTCTAATTACTAAGTTGTAAAATTTCAGATTCCTGCAAGAAGACTTCAGTTGTATTTGCTGATATTGTTTCATTTGTTGAATTTATCAATTGTCAAGATATGAAAGCACAGGTCTGTAATTTATTAAAATAGTTAAAATCAATAATAAATTAGAAGTAAGATAGTATATTTAAGTACAAATTTGCATAATTCTACTACAAGAGTTAGGAAAACAGTTTTTAATGTGGTTTTCTTTTGAATGTAGTTTGGAGGTATAAAATTTCATTTTATACCTCCAAAGAAAAAACAGTTTTTAGATGATTAATGCCATGCATTTTTTATTCTGCAAATTAATGATTTTGTGGAATAGGAGTTTTCATTGCACATGCACAACTCTTAAATTAGAATTAGGTGTTCAAATTTTCAAAATATATTGAAAATTTAAGTCATTTTTTATTTTTTTTTTTTTCTTTTTGACAGGCAATGGGTGTAGTACCTACCATTACTCTTGATAAGACAGATGGACTTCAAGTATTTTTGAACGAAAAGTCGATTGGTTCTGATATAATTTCTTCCAAATCTTCAGAATTAAATCTGTGTCTACCAACTGATGATGGTGATTATGTAAGTATTTTGTTCATTTTTAGATTACTTGAAAGCAATGTGTTAATCTAATGCATATTTATAATTAAAATTAGCATGATCTTAATTATCGAGAGTGGTTATTGAACACCTTTTCTTTCTCTTAAAATGTTATTACAAACATTGTTTTTTAATACTTGCAGAAGGAGTACCCTGTTCCAGAACAATTCAAGACTACAGTTCTTAAGAATGGATTGAAAACAGTCGTTGTTGAGAAGATGTAATGGTTGCCAAAATTTATACTGAAAAATCACCATTATGGAGTGATGATTTGAATTTGGAGTTTATTTTAGTGGAACTGATTGCTTGCTCAAGGCTAATTTTGTAGCTTAAGTTCCTGTTTAATGAAGTATAAGCGAAACAGTTTCATTAATACTTTTATATAAAAAAATTCCTGCATATTTAAATTTTGACTTATTTTGTTTCTTAGAATCTTTTGTAAAGTGAAAGCTGCTTGTAATGATTTTAGCATTGTAAAAAATTAATCATAACTCTTTTGCTTTGGCATACATTATGTAACAAACGTTTGTGGTGCTGTTATTTTACAACAATAAAATATCTTCAATCATACTTGTCTTACTTTATTCATGACTTTTTTTTATGAAATATCAAAACTGCATGTAATTCAAAATAAGATCATATATTTTTCAGTGTGTCTACTCAACTGGAAAACCTGGAAAAGTCAGAGAAATTTGAAATTCATTGTTATAATAAATAACTTATTAAAATAATTTTCCTGAACTGTGCTTTTCATACCACATTACCTACTGAAAAATTTGAAAAACTTGTACTTTTGACTAAACTTCTAAAAGTTGCCATTTTGCACCAAAACTAATATAATTTATATAAAATTATTAAGCCTATATATTTCTCAGGAGAAAATGTTTGCCAAATATATAACTAAAACTTGAAAAACAAAAAGTGTTTTTAGCTAAATTATTTAATCTGTAAGGGATTTTGATCATACCAATCTCCTTTGCCTTATATATAGTCATACACATTTTAAATGAAATAGAAGATGAAGCATCAGCTTTGCGATTATATAGTTAAACTCTTTTATAATGAACTCAAAAAGGGCCAAATGGAAATGTTGCTGTAAATATTTAATTAGTGCAAGTTTTTAGTGTAAAGAAATACACTTTTTAATACAGCTTTTGAATTTGTAAATTCACTATAATTGAGTTATAAATGGCTTTGGGGTTTGCGTTAATCGATTTCATGGCCTTGAAACTTATTGTGATTGCGCAAATTTTAGTGCATTGTGTGTTGTTTACTGTAATTAGTAACTGGTAATCGATTAACATTTGGTCTGGAAACCTGGAAAAGTCAGGGAAGTTTGAAATAGAATTTGGGTAGACACCATAATTTTTATGTACCTTATATTATATGCCTATATTATATGTAGCTACTGTAACACCTTTTATGTATATTAAGTTGCCACCTTATCAAGCATATATATATCTAGTGGTATGTTGAGCCCCAATTCAGACTTTAAAACAGCTTGAATTTATCTGTGTGTGGATTTATTTAACAAGGTTTTGAAAATGTGCAGATAGAAGATGCACCATGCTTACACAAGTGCATTATGAAATTGCTGAAGATTTGACAGGCATACTAACCAGCATGGAACAATCATATCTATTATACCGTATGTAAGATTTCACTTTGATTGGTGCAGAATGACCCCTACTGTCCTTGCACCATAAAAACACAACCAACTAACAATCCTATCCAGCTCATCCCAAAGATACTCGGTGAGATTTAGATCTGTAGCTGAGTGGGCCACTGTAGTGAAGTTCATTTTATGTTCCTTGAATGAATTCACAGTGAAACGAACTTCGTGAACCAGTGCATTATCCTGCTAGAAGTAATCCTGAGATTAAACTGTCAACATGAAAAGATGCACTTGGTCAGCAACAATGTTTATGTATGATGTAGCATTCAGACGTGTATCTATAGGTATGAAAGGAAATACACCAGGAAATTATCTACTCACTGTAATTCAGGGGTTGGTACCCTAGGCTTTGAGGTTCGAAAAACTGTAGGTCCCAATACAGCATGACCTTTGCTGTACTACCAAGAAAACATTCCGCACATCATTACATGACCCTTACCTTGCATAGTTGTCACCAGACGTTAATCCATGGATGTTTTTTTCAAATTTTTGCTTTTTGGTCAACGTTATAAATTTGGACACTCATCAAACTAAGTAACCTTTTTCCAATCCTCGGTGCTATGTCCACAGGAGGCATGCTTCCTGGATAGTAATGATATTCAATATGGTCATGATTATTGTAGCCTATTAGTGACAAAGTGTGACCAGTGATTTATAATGTATTATTATTATCCCTACTATGGGGGAAATCAGGAGTGGCACATGAAATTTTAGCCTTTCTGTTTGTTCAAATAATTCTAGCCATCCTCCTCTGACCCCCTCATGAATGAGGGCCTGTGTTCCACAGGAATGCCAACAACTTCGTTTTCTGTTTCGTTGTACTGTACTTGATGTACTCTTGAAATTGCATGTAAAAAGTGCAAGAAAAGTGCCATTTCAGAGATGTTTTGTCTAGCATGTCTTACTCCTATTACCATTCTGCTTTAAAGTTCTTAAAATCATTTTCTTTATTCTTGCTACTGTTTTATGCTTATCCGATATTAGAAGCATTCTGCTACATTTATATCCAAAAACGTGACTTGCAATGTAGTCAGACAATTCATTAGTAGCATGGAGGAAACTTATGAAGCGACATCTCAGTGTATAAATATAGTAACTACATGAACAAATACAATGTTTCTCACTGGGGAAACAATTATAGTTTTTTATAAGTTCTTTTAGGGGGAGGGGGGGTTGTCACTAGTTTCTGAATTTACTTCAAACCATAGTTTTTTGTTTCTACATATCCCTTACTCCATGAAAATCCAACTAACTGAACCATGTGTGTATGGGGGAGGGGTAACCTGCAGGCAATTCATATTGGCCTTTAGAATGAATCAAAATTTTACTGAACAAATAGTTTTGTTTGAATGAATGAATACCTTTTATTGCGCTAATATGTCTGCTTAACTTGGAACATAATGCTTGGATATAAAAGCCCCATTTAAGATTAGATTGTAGTATAATAGCTAGATATTTGGATTTCGTAGAAAGAGGTATATTATTATTAATATTTTTCAGATCAGTATCAATAATTTTCTTAGGTGTAAAAAACAGTTTTCCTTGTGTTTAACGTGAGATAGTTTATCCTAAAGGATCTGACAAGATGGTTGATCTCTTCATTAATTATAAGCGGTAGAACCTTAATATCCTTAGGCAAGAGAACAGCACTAATATCGTCAGCGTAACAAATTAGTTTTAAGCAAGTAGATAAAAAGAATATGTCGTTTATGTAAAGATTAAACAGTAAAGGACTAAGTATTGAGCCCTGAGGGACCTTGCTGAGTGTAGTCTTCAGCGTGGAGTGGCTAACTTGAATGCTCACAAACTACTGTTGATTTGTTAAATAACTAGGACATTCAAAAGGGGCGGTCTCACTTTATCAGAGGGCCTCAAATTTTGCCTTTAAAAATAAGTGTTCCCCAATATAGCTCTTGCATTGCGGATTTTTCTGACCCTTCCAGTGTCAGTGGCTTCAGGTAAAAGAACATTTAATGTGTTCAATCAAGCTAAAAAATTTCACCGCTAAATTATGGGCCAAGATAGATAGACTAGCTATGCTCAACATAAATTATGATGTAGCACGAAAGTTCAACTTTTCTTCAATTATCAATGCATTCAAAAAAAATTCTTTTTACTTCATCAAAAAATTGAGAACAGTCAATAGTGATTTATGTTAAAATTTATATTTTCTTTTCATTCATTTATTATATTTTCATCATATACATTTTCAGCCATTACCCTATATGTTCAAATTACAGTACTTGTATATTGTTTATTATTTATCATTAGTAATTTTTTCTTATTTTTGGCCCAAAGGGCAGGCCCATGGAAAGTGGGGGCAAATGCCCAGGAGCCCCAGTGTAACTTTTTTAAAATTATTATTATATTAAATACACCTAAACGCAACATGAAAAATTATCCTGGGGGGGAAATAGACAGGGTTTGGGGGGGGGGAGTGGGTCTGATCTGCTAAAGTGCCCAGAGGCCAGTGTTCTTATCCAGGGCTCTGTCAAAGGTAAAGGGGCCTCACTCATCCTCTTAGAGGGCCTGTAAATAACTCCCAAGCAAATTATTTGCAACACCGCAGATGCCTGATAATTGAGGTTAGTACAGTAACGTTTTGTGGTTTATGGTATCAAAAGCCTTGGATAGATAAAAAACACCCCATCTGTAGATTGCTTATTACCTATAGGTGAATACATGTAATACAATACCCTAACGAGCGCCAGTTCTGTTGATATATTTTTAGAAAAACCATATTGGTTTTCATCAATTATAAAATGTTTTAAAAAGTCTCTTATATAACAATTTCTGAAGATTTTATTGTGGGAATCGAATTGGTCTGTAATTGGAGATCTCTGATTTACCTCCATTTTTAAATATAGGAGTTACAGACGCGATTCATGAGGCACCAATGCGGTGAAGATGATTTAATTATAAATATAAAGAAGCGGTACTCTGACAGAGTTTGCAATGGATTTAAAAATTAATAGATGAATCTGGTCATGTCTCCAGGTCCTTTTTTACTGCCGATGTCTTGGATAGCTAACAAAGGTTCAGAATCGTTTATATGATGTAAATATAATGAATTAGCTATATTATAATCATGGTAATTTTCCATCTAGTTATCTATGTTGGTCTTTTGAATACTAAGAGCGTAAGGAAAATTAACAAAATAGGTATTGGATTTCTCAGTCATCTGTTTATGACCATAAAGTGGGCCATCAGTTGTGTTCAAAGACTCAATCAAATTTATAGCAGAACGTTTACGTCGAAGTAATCCATTTATCACTGACCACGTTTTCTTTGGCTCTGAATTAATACAAAATTTATTCAAATATTGTTTCTTAACTAATTTTAATCCCTTATTTAGCCTATCAGGGTTCGTACAGGTCATGGAATTTTATTTTGCATTTTCCAGGTATGGAAAAGTCAGGGAATTTAAAAAAAAAAAAAAGCATGGAAGTCATGAAACGCCGCCAGGTGGCCAAACCCATCGGTCGTATGAATTTGCACTCTTGTCTCCTACTCTAAAAGGTACTATGGGCGCGCCGTGATTCGTTTTTAATGAATAATGTTTTTCTTTTGATTTTACTTGATTTATATGTAAACCTGTGCTATAACGAATAATCGTGGGAGTGCGAGACACTGACTTCTTCGCCTTGCTGTTGCTGTGACTATGAATACCAGGAAGAAACATCAAACGTCCACCAGTTCTTCACCTGGTCACCTATCGAACAGGGAGCTGGACCAACAGGTGCGTAATGTCTCTGATGAGCTATCGAAATTTCGTAAACTGTGGTCCCAGGACTTAGAGAAGTTGAAAGGCTCTATTAATGAAAAAATAGATTTGAATTTGTGTTCTGGGTCTGACGGAGATTCCGATCGCGCTGCCAAATTGGCCTCTGTTAAAAATGAAATACGGAAAGATCTTGATATTAAAATCACTGAAATAAATAATGAATGGGAATCGCGATTTGTCGTCTTGGAGAGCAAGGTTCAACATCTAGAAAGAACTACTGCTGATCTTGAATGCGCCCTAGAAGAACACCAGCATGACATTCGTCAGCCCTGTCTCATAATGTATGGTTTACCGGAAACTGAGAACGAAAACCCAATTACCGTTGCAGTGGATACTTTAAATGAAAAGATAAAAACTACCATGTTATCAAAGGATTTGGAAAACGCGCATCGTCTAGGAAGCGTAAGTCGCAATACCACTCACGGACAATCACCGAGACCAATGGTCATTAAATTTATAAGAATGGCTCAAAGAGACTATGTCTTCAAGAACAAAAGACTTCTGAAGGATACTGGCCTGGTCATAGCCGAAAGCCCACATTAGAAAACAGGCCTACAACAAAATTCGTGCCAAGGGCATACAATGCTGGACACAGCAGGAAAAAATTTTCTTGCTAACTGAGCGTGGTGAGAGGGTAATTCTCAAGTCACTGACTGACATCCGAAATTACAGAGAAAGAAATTAACATTATTCATTTGGATATGCATGATTTGCTGTTGCTTCACCGATATTGCTCTTGCGACATAAAAAGGTAAATGAAATTAACAGGCTAACCTTTTATATGATCATGATCCTGGCGTGTTTTGAGTATGTTCTTCATGTCATAATAGCCTATTTATCATAAATCGCATTAAATAACTTATAATTTTTCTAGGCTGTTCTGACCCTTTTTTCTTTTGTCCTTGCGCCATAATGGATCATGATTGCATCTGAGCTGTAAACGTGTTCTTGTCATACTATCATCATTATATTTCGATGTTGCTTACTTTATATTTATCAATGCAATGTCTATATTTCATATCAGATGCTTCTATATAACGACCACTACACTGTCCTTGCCTTGCTTAAATATTTAAATTTGTTTGCATAATAATTTAGCCTATTATCCAGATATATAATAAGATGGTCTTACATATGAATCAATTATAAATCAGGTTTTGCCTTATCTAATGGGAATTTCGATGCACCGTGTTGGTTCAGTTGGATGTTTTAAATGTAAATTTTAATATTAAAATATTGGTATTTGATAACAGGCTATTACTCTTCGAAATGATTTTTTGTGTCGTATTCGCTAATTAACTAAACGACTATTATTGTGATATGGTGCGCCCAGATGGCTTTTGACCATATACGAATTGATATATATCTTTATATCAAAGTATATTTATATTGAATTATTGTATTTTTATATTATTTATTTATTTATTTTAATATTCTTTTACTATATTTTTATATTATTTATTTATTTATTTTATTATTCTTTTATTTTTATTTTTATATATTTATTTATTTATTTTAATATTCTTTTACTATATTTTATAAATGTCATTCCTGAATAGCGGACATATAACCGATTGTGGCTTTGCGGCCCTTGGGGATTCATTCACTGAGCCGGATAATGAATTAACTCTTGATATTAATAACCAATATTACTATCCCTCACAGATTACTTCTCATAATCAAGTTAATAACACATTATTAACCGTTCATATTAATGCATGCAGTATTACTAACAAAGTGGAATTAATTGAAGACTTCATCCTTGGTATAAATCCATCCCCTGACATATTATGTATAACTGAGACCTGGCTCTGCCCAAATTAGGCTCCATCTCTTTTTGATTATGAATCGGTCTCGATTGCACATGAATTGGGTAGAGGAGGTGGTGTTGTAATGTATGTTAAAAGAAAACACGAGTTTAATTTGATACCTCAATGGACGGGAATCTTCCCGGGTGTTGAGATGCTGACATTACAGATTTATGGTATTTTTGTCACTACCATATATCGACCACCTTCTGGTGAATTGGGAGATTTTTTATGTCGTCTTCAGGACCTACTTGCCTTTATTACTTCCTCGAGAAAGAGGCTAATCATCATGGGAGACTTAAATATTGATTTATATACTTCCAATGAAAAATCTTCTCATTTGGATTTAATAATTATATTCATAACCCAACTAGAATTACATCACATTCTTGTACAGTTATTGATCACTGTATTACAAACGTTTTAAATCCACAATGTGGCATACTTCTTTATCAGATTAGCGATCATCTTCCCATATTTTCAATTTTTGGTATTTCACAGGGAATATCTAAAAGACATGGTAATCCATCTTTTATTAGAGATTTTCTGAGATGAATTTACAGACATTTAAAGCAAAGTTACAAAGAGTAAATTGGAATAATTTATATCTCTTGGATAATCCACTACATGCTTATGGATATTTCGTTGATATCTTCAAAAATAATTATGAAGTTTGCTTTCCATTAAAAACAATAAGCAAAACCAAACGTATACGTAAATCATGGATTACAACTGAAATTTTTAGAGAAATAAGGAAGAAAAATAAACTTTACTTCAAATTTTTAAAGGATAAATCACCAACAAAACTTGCTGTTTTTAAGTCATTTCGGAATGAATTGAATACTAAAATAAAACGTGCGAAACAGGCATATTTTTCGGCACTATGTAATATGAATAATAGGAAAACATGGTCAGAAATAAATGAACTTATGGGAAGATCAAAATCCAGAACAAGAGAAATTGATATACTAATAACTCCTCATAAAACGATTACTAACATATCACAGATTTCTAATACATTCAATCAATATTTCATAGAATTCCCTTATTCTTTATCTAGTAAATTTAATAATGTATTCCAAAGATGCCATGATTATAATATCGCTAATTCCTTTTTCTTGGATGGGGTCACTGAACTTGAGACAATTCGACTAATTAATAATCTTAGTGCTAATAAAGGACCAGGCCCAGATAACTTTCATCCAGTTCCCATTAAATATTGTGCTCATGAGATTTCAGGGCCTTTAACCCACATCTTTAATCTAATCTTTTCCACTGGTGAGATTCCGCCGGAATTTAAGACGGCAAGGGTTGTTCCGATTCATAAAAAGGGTTCATATACTGACGTTGCTAATTATAGACCGATATCAATATTATCGGTGTTTACAAAAATACTTGAAAAACTCATTTATAATAGATTATTAAAATACTTTGAACATAACCACATCATACAGGAAAATCAATTCGGTTTTACTAAAAATAAATCTACTGAACAAGTATTGTTAACGGCAACAGACTTCATATATTCGGCTTTGGACGGTGGTGACTCATCAATTGGAATTTTTTTTGATTTGTCACGGGCATTTGATACCCTTAACTATGATAGACTTTTATATAAATTACAATTGGCAGGTATATGCGGAAAGCAAAATCTTCTTTTCAGAAATTACCATTTTGGAAGATCTCAATATGTGAAAATAAACGAAAATCAATCTATCGCCAGATCACCTCTATGTGGGGTTCCTCAGGGGTCGACATTGGGACCTTTGCTTTTTATTTTTTATATTAATGATCTTTTTTTTCTGCCAACTCGATCTAGAGTTCTATGCTTTGCCGACGACACAAGCATCTTTTATAGGGAAAGGAATCTTGATGTGCTGTTTTCACTTGTAAATAATGATATTGATATATATATAAAATACTTTAGAGATAATTATCTCTCACTTAATACAAAAAAAACCAAATGTATTCTGTTTTCAAATAAACATAACAAAAGCAACTACTTATGTAATACCATAAAAATAGATAACGATATAGTTCCGTTATCGCAGGAGACGAAATTCCTTGGAGTTACTATTCAAGCCAATTTAAAATGGGATACACACATTAACCTATTGTGCTTAAAAATTGGTAGATTTTTGGGAATATTGCGCAACATTAGTATTTATATACCTATAAAATTTTTGATCAATCTATATTATTCTTTTATTTTTTCTCATCTTTTTTATTGTTTATCGGTCTGGGGATACACTTCACAGGCTAACCAAAGTAGAATTTAGTCATTACAAAATAAATTCTTCAATATTATTAACCATAAATTACCACAACCAATGTCGATCCGTGAGGTTCCGCAAAGATTCAATTTATTAACTTTTAATCAACTTTTAAATTATAAAATTTTGTTATTAATGTTTAAAAAAATTAAAAATACTAGTCTATCTATTC
>QLNU02015360.1:2517533-2536720 GCA_006491805.2 Dysdera silvatica | reverse complement strand
ATAATTTTGTATTTAATGTGTTTTCTTTACTCTGTTAAAAATGCTTTTATTATGCAAATGTGGCGGCGGCGGACATCTTTTGGTTACTATAAAAGGGGGTCGCGGATTACTTGGTTACTATAAAAATGGGTCGCGGCTTGAAAAGGGTTGGGAACCACTGCTTTAAATAGTCGTACAAAGAGTATAAATAGAGGGCTATTAAAGAGCCACACAAGTATTGTTTTTTAGTGAGCTATAAACTGTTCCATTGGAAATATGTGTCACCAATGTCAGAGGGCACCACACATGAGCAAATAGTATAGTTTGAACGAGGGTGAATCATTGGCTTGCGAGAAGGATTTTTGTACCAGGATATTGCTGCTCGCATGGGACATAATGCCACGATAACAATGCGAGTGTGGAAACAGTGGACTGAAGAACACTAAACGAATTGGAAATCTAGCAGTGAACCACGAATTGTAACAAAACAGGAAAACAGGATGATAAACATCTCATCCACGTGGCAATGATGAACCGTACAGCTTTTTCTCAAGCATTAGCACAGCACTCGAGCACTTCTACAGGTACAGCATTGTCTGCAGAGAATTAATTATATGCATATACTCCTTTGTGTGGGATAGCTGACCCTGAACAATTGATGCCTTTAGTTACAACTAGCAGGTAGCACAGACACTGGCCAGCAGAATGGCACCAGATCGTATTTTCGGATGAGTCCCGCTACACGCTGAACTACAAAGATGGCTCTTTATGTGTTATATGGTATTTTGATGAGCCCCATCTTCCGGCATGCATTTTAGAGTGCTATACTCCATGAATGGTCAGTGTGGTGGTGCGAAATGCCAGTACCGAGCATTGGCACTGGTCATATGCAAAAGTCTGCAGCAACTTTCCACTAGCAATCTATGCCCTGTCCTACTTGTTCGCCCACGAAAAATAAAGGTTGGATACCATTTGGGCAACCTTCGTATATAAATATGCACACTTGCAGGTCAGTTTTATGACAATATTCCTAATTTTGATAGTTACAAAATTATTGAGTGAAGAATATGGAAATGCCGTGGCTTGATAGTTGCAAAAATGTTTTTATATGTGATCAAACATGGGGTCACGATCAACTAGTTGCTTACCCCTGGTTTAAAGTAACCTCCAAACCATACTACATTTACAGGAACGAAGCTAACTGGGGATCACAATCGATCTAATGAGTTAAAAGACTAATAATAACCATTGGGCCACTTTTTGAAGCATGTCTTAGATTGTAACTGGAGCTCTATCAGCATAAAAAAGAATTTAACTATTACACACTATGGAGCAATTTTACTTTTTTCTTATTTAGACTAAAAACATAGTATATTCTAAAGCAGTCACCTTGAAGAGACCATGTTTAGAGTTTCTGTTGAACAGTTGGTTTTGTGGTTAATGTTGTTGTAGTAGTTTGCTTTTTTGATGGATAAGCAATTATTTTGCTGAAGAATGAATGCGATGGAATTGGGATCATTGCAAATATGATAATGGAATGCAGCTTATAAAATTATATTATATGTTAACCTAGATCTGACCAACTTCTGGTTTGTAAGTTGTTCAATCCCAAGCGAAAGCTAACAGTTCTAATTACCCTCCTGATGACACAATAGCTAACCACTTTCTTATGACTAAAAATCAGAAAAGAGTGGTTAAGGGTCATTTCAAATAGTGATATTGAAATTTTATTCTTATGGTATAAGGACAGCAAAGGTTATACTGTGCTGCAATCTATGATTTGCCAAAGAATTCAAATCTATGCTGCCAAGGGAACCAAACTCTAGACTATAATGGGCAGAAAAATTGCACACATTTTATAATACTATTGGGAGTTAAACCCAGGTTAACGATATGATGGACGAATGCATTACCACTATGCCACCGTAGGGTAGTGGACTTGCAATATTCAGCAGAATTCAAACCTCATATGGTCTACAGAACCAACCTATAGCCTATAGTGAGCAATGACTTGGTAAGGATCTTTCTTGGGGAGGGGGCATTGGGAGTCAAAGTTAATGTACATGTTGTGAACACATTAGTAATGCAGTCTTTTTTAAGCTAATAATTGTTTACATATTTGTTAGTCTGAATATTTTAGTTCTGTGGTAAAGCAGCTACAACCCTCCAAAGAACTAGGCATGTTCAATATTGCATGCTCTTAGAGATATTGTAATAGTAAAAAAATAATAGAGAACAGCAGTTCTTTAACTTTCCTAGACCGCGGACCCCCTTCAGAGTTCACTCACCCTCGCAGACCCCCAAGAATTAACTCAAAGTTTAACGCCCGGAATTTGCATCATACATATTTATTTCTAGTGTTTCATCACTGATTTTCACTATTTAAGGAAGGAATTTTTCGTTCCCTCATAATTTATTCTTAGCATTAAAGAGTAAATGCTCATGTCCTAGTATTTTTCAAACCTTTGTGGAACATTGTGAGGGTTTCATGGACTCCCTTGACAGGGTTCTGCAGACCCCCAGGGGTCTACGGACCACAGTTGAAAAATCACTGGTATAGGAAATCAATTTTATAATCTAGTATTAATCTCATTCCTAAAATATGGAGATGAAGTCCAATTGATAATTATATTTAGGATAAATGCTTATGAAAAAAATTTCAAGTGATCATAGTGGATTGAACTATAATGGTCGAAAATAACTTAGAAAAGAGTACTCAAGAGGTAAAATATCTACTTACAACAAGTACCCATCCAAGAGAAGGGATTGCATTACCAACAGCAGATATGTGATTAAAAAATTCAGATGTTCGATTTTTGTCTGGAATTTCCTAATCAAAAAGGTTGAAATCCAAATTAAAACAAAACAAGTAGTCTAAAAATCGACTGAGGTTGATATCTAGATTTAACAGGTTTCAATTAACATTTAATCTGTTACTGTTTTGCTGTCTATCACCAATAGAAAAGTCAATCAGTGAATGCTGCCTTAGATGTTTACACATGTTCACTTAACAACGTTAAGAAAATAAGTTAGAGTCAACTCACAAACTTTTAGAGAGTTGAAAATTGGAAGTTGTTAAGTTGTAGTTTACTTCCAAATTCTAACTTGCCAACTTTTGGAAAGCTAAAAATTAGAAATTGGCAAGTTGGAATTTGACACAGATTGGAGTTTACTTCCAAATTCTAACTAATCGCCAACTCACCAATTCCAATTTGCCATTAATGGTATTTAACGACTATTTCAAGTGATGAGTTTTACGGAGTAACTACATTAATGAGTAGTATATAAATACTAAATAATTAGCAAGGTTTTCAATGCATGAATAAGCTCTCATTGTATTTATGGAAAAAATGTACATTACCTTTTCATTATCGACAAAGTAAAAACAATAGCGGATTCAAAATGTCTATCGAAACCAACTAAAAAATCAATTTTTACATTAAGAAACAAAAAATTATTACCTGAAAAAATCTGATTATATATATATACTTCTTAGACCTATATTACTAACCCAATCCATTCAATTTGGTAAACTTGACATATCAAATACTCATAATAATGAAATCAAAACTGACATACTAAATATTTTCAATTAATTTATCAAATATTCTTTAGTTATATTTAAAAGTTAAAAGGACAGATAATCATTCTTTTAACTAGACATACCTGGACAGCTATCAAATTATCAGAAGTCGTCTTCAATAGCGTTTTTAAGAAATCCTATTAAAAACAAAATGTATAATAATTCATAAATTAAACAAGTTGCTCATTAATTAAAATCAACATTTCTCAACATAATAAGCTGTCATTATATTTATGCCATTTATAAAATTATTACAATACATGGTGGAAAAAGTATTACAACAGCATATTGTAAACAAAATGTAAAATTTGTGTTTCTGGAAAATTCTCAAAATCACAAAATTTCCATAGTAGTTTATAAAGGTTTTGATTTTATGTTCCGACACATTCCTTAAGAAATCATAACACAAGTAGGCATAAGATTACGAGTTATATGGAAGTGAGGAGCTTGTACCCCCCACCCCCTTGCCCTCAATAAATGGAAAATTTTCGTATGTTGTAATATACATATATATAATATATACCTGGGCCCACGACAATTTTGAAAAATCTACATTAATGTTTACATATATGTGCGCATGTAAAAGGAGGATGCCAAAAATGACATATGGGCGTTCCACAACAAATCAAATGCCATTCGACGCGCCTCACTGAATAGATGAAATATGTCAATGGACACAAAGCTGTCAGATCATACAGTCATGAGTTAGAGGTCATAAAAGGTCATTCTGTGAGGAGAATCTCCAATGTTATTAGGATTTTGCCTATCAGCGTTCCACAACAAATCAGATGCCATTTAACGCATCTCACTAAATAGATAAAAAATGTCAATGGGTGCAAAGCTGTCAGATAATGCAGTCATGAGTTACAGGTCACTAAAGAAGAGGGCCAATGTTATTAGGATTTTGTTTATTGGCATTCCACAACAAATCAAATGCCACCTGTAACTTATAACTGTATGATCTGACAGCTTTGCTCCCATTGATATTTTTTATCTACTCAGTGAGACGCGTCGAATGGCGTCTGATTTGTTGAGGAATGCTGATAGACAAAATCCTAATAACACTGGAGATCCTAATCACATAATGACCTTCTATGACCTATAACTCGTTACTTCATGATCTGACAGCTTTGCGCCCATTGCATTGACACATTTTATCTACTCAGTGAGACGCGTCGAATGGCGTCTGATTTGTTGTGGAACGCCGTAGGCAAAATCCCATAGACATCTGGCATCGTCCTTTCAATTTATTTTACATATTTTCTTTTATTAGAGCATGGGCCCATATAATTCTGTCTATGCAAATAGATCAGTTTCTGAAAAAAAAAATATATATATATATAAAATGAAACTTAACTATCGACTATCGAGCATAAAATTAACTTTATGGATAGATCCCAACTTCTAGAAGTGAAAAATCTGTAGTCAATCGGATGCACCATGAACGGCAGACTAATTTTTCTTGTTTGTTTACTATTCATATTTATGGTTGTTTAAATATGCATAAAAAGTTATATGAATATGCACTAATAAAACTATGTATTTAAAAGCACTTCAAAAAATGTTGGGCATTCTAGAAGAAATTTCCAAAAATCGGAAGAAATTGTTTTCTGACTGGAAGATCAACAGATCGATAAAAAATCGGGAGGTTTCCGGGTAAATTTGAAAGACTGGTATGTAATGTTCATGAAAAACCACATAATTCATCAATTTACAGCAAAAAAAATTAAATTTGGACCAATGTAATTACTTATCACCCCTCCCCTCCTGATAAAAATGTTCACTAATAAGAATATTAACAGCTAGTAAAGTATTTACATAGGAATAATGTATAGTAAATAAACATTAGATGTAGCAGTAAAGGAAAAAACATTTTTAGCGGGCAAAAAAACTGTCAAATTTGAAACTTATCAGGTATGTTTTAAATTACATGACAAAAGGACATAGCCTTGATGGGCTGATTTTCATAGTAATCTGAACCCGCTATGCAGGCAGGGCAGAGACAAATGGGGTGTGTCAAAACATCAAGTGCCCAAGAGACATGAAGCCTGTTTTCCTTTAAAATAATTTATGAGAATTATTAAAAAATTACTAATTTGCCAATTCTTAGCTCTTTTAGCTCTGAAAGTCCTGTCCCAAGATCTGTGCGTAAGGAAGGAATCAATCACGAGACTACAGATCAGTCGAAAAAAAAACAACTAAATATCCCAGTACCATTTGGATTCAAAAATAACAGCCAAATGCAATGCCACTATGCATGCCACAGTAAAATGAAACTTAAGGAATAACAACCATATTTAAAAATTCTCAATTTTTGCATGTGAACTATAAAATGAATATTGTTTTAATTTATACAATCATTAATTACAAAAAACCATGGCAATATATATATTTTATGTAAACGCCTGCAAAGGGGAACATAAATTATTTTTGCATGTTCAGGCTATGATTTAGAAAGCAAAATTTATTTTCTCATATGTAAAGCAAAACAAGATTATTTGTACAACATCAAACTTTTATTAAAAAAGCAGCTTGCTTCAGGAAGTTATAAAATAAAAATTTAGTTCCGAGGAAGAGGAATAGTTGAATTCATCAATGAGAGTTGTAAATCTGCAAAAAGAAAGTGTTCAAATCTGTTTATATTATTTGGCAATCTATAATTTAATCAATATCTATTTGTATGCTGGTAATTTACCTAGTGTTCAAGCTACTAATGGTTCTCATGTTTGGTTTTAAAAAAAGCCACCACTTGAATAAACTCAATTAACATATAATAAAACTATTAAAGAAAAATAAGTCTTTCAAGCCAAGCAAACATAACTCACACATACTCAGTTTTTCATATGAAAAAGAGTTTATATATACTTTTACCTTTCGTTCAGCCTTTTTAAAATAAAATTTAAATAAATTCACATGTCACTTCAGTCCTATAATTGATTGCTCTTTTTTTCTATTCAAATAAAATTACTTTCAATGATACATAAACAGTAAATTTAGGCAAATGAAAGGTAAACACAATACAACAAAAAGTGCAGGACACGTTGCACCCACCCCTTTCTACACACACACATTCCCATATACTCAACACATGTACAACTGGTGAAACAAAAATCCGAACACCCGTGTTGCCATTCACACAATAATTATGCTACAGAAAAATTCAAAGGTTCCAATAGTTAGTGAACAATGAAATCTACCAATTCATGTGCACAAAATTTGCATAAGGGACCGTCTCCATATTTAAACTTGCAGAAACTTTGAAAATTCTAATCACAACACCTAAATTTAATATCATAATCGGATTCTAGACAATTGGGCTAGTTTAAGAGTAAAATTTTGGCGTCATTCTGACTAATAAAACTCGAGATATTCTATAAAATGTCTATGGGAACATCCACCACGATAAAAAACCGAATTTGTAGGTCGGGAATTCAATTTTCTGATCGAACCTGTTGAAATTAAAAAATTATGATACTCATTGACTGTTTTTTTTCTCTCACTGATTAAATTTACAAAAATACCTTCTAAATGATGATCAAGAAATGTCAATCGACAACAGTTTTAAAGCATAAACTAACCTTTATTTTATTCTTGCCTTTTTACTTTCTGTAACTACCCAATGTCCACTTAAACCATCACTTTAAATCATACTAAGCATAAAAATAAATTACTGATCGGATTGCGCTGAAATGTCTGTACAGTAGGTAAAAAACCGTAAGGTTTCAATTGCCATCAGAAAATTAATATGTTTCTATTCATATTTTTATCGA
This sequence comes from Dysdera silvatica, assembly GCA_006491805.2. Lineage (NCBI taxonomy): Eukaryota > Metazoa > Arthropoda > Arachnida > Araneae > Dysderidae > Dysdera > Dysdera silvatica. Next base: position 2,529,388 of record QLNU02015360.1, on the reverse strand, counting down.
ATATGATTTTCATAATTTATAATTCAAATTAGATATCATTTTAAAAATGAAGAACATCATAAATTTTATTTGGCCTGATAACCTTTAATGCAATAAAAAATATTGAAAGGATATGAATAATTCACAAGATACTCATAAAAATCCCATGAAGCATTATGAGCTCAATATTTCCAATATTCAAAACTCAAACCCTTGAACCAATTGAATTAAAATTTAGTATTAGGATTGGGGTGTGGGTTTTTTTGTTTTTTTTTCCAGATTCGTAATATTTAGTAAAAATTACTATTCGTTCACGAAAAGAAGTCCAATGAAACAGTCAGAAATAACGGGAGGTGACATCATAAACAGGTTATTCCATTACAGCAGAGAAGGATTCCAATTTCAGAACCTGTTTTTGGTGAATATTTGTCAGTGCCAAAATCAAGTTCTCAAACTGGAGTCCTCCTCTGCTCTAATGGGATAGTCCATTTGTGACATCACCACCTGTTATTTCTAACTGTTCCACCGGACTTCTTTTCGCGAACGAACAGTTGTTGCCATTTGAATTTTCAAAGTTGATGCAAGTTTTAATATGAAGAACGTCCGTTATGCAAATTTTATGCACATGGATTGATAGATTTCATTGTTCCCTATCGATTGGCACTTTTGAATTTTCTGTAGCGTAAGTGCCAACTTCTAGAAGTGAAAAATCTGTAGTCAATCGCAGGTGCGGGCCACCATTTTTTAATTAAACAAAATCATACATAATTTATGAAAAACAGGCACAATGAGGAAATTAAGTATTTATTAAATTAATAATAATAGAGGATTAAACTGTATTAAACGCAATATTAATTCTTAGAATTTACAAATGCTGTAGTGCAAGATTTTGCATTTTCGAGAAATTTTTTGTCAAATACATTCTCGTAACATTTCACATGTTGTCTGCATTTAAATATTAGTAAAATTTCTAATGTGTAATCAGACATGGTTGACCTGAAGTCAGTTTTAATTTTTTCACTTGACTGAAGACTCTCTCGCATGCTGCATTACTGTGAGGAATCGTAAGTATTGATAGCATAACCTGAGAAAGTCATTTCAATTTCAATTCACTAGTATCATTTTTTATTTTACCTATGGCCGCCCATTGTGCATCAATGCTACCTTCATTACTCACAGTTTGTGGAACTTCGAAAGCCTGGAACTCACTGAATTCTGTTTGTAAAGCATCAACAGCTTCATTTTCTGTATTATTGAACAATGGAACAGGAAATTTTTCTAACGAAACAATACAGAGTTTCACCAGGAGATTCCATAACAAACAGTTATTTCGACACTGGCGTAAGGTTTAAAAACACATAAACCTTACGCCAGTGTCGAAATAACTGTTTGTTAGGAAATTTTTCTGTAAAACATTTTAAGCTGGAAAATAATGCATTTTCAGAATTTGATATTTATGTAACCTCTACATGATGTGATACTAATTCTGACTCAAAAGGAAATTTATTGAGCATGTAGTCGCATGCTGCTATGAAATAGCTTCTGACGTTTTCACAAAGTCCATTTTTATCATGGATGTTAAAATCTTGGATTACCTTCAGTGTTTCATTTCCAATTAAGATAACATCTTTTTGATTACTCCTCTCATGACAGTGGATTTACAAAATATCACTACATGATTTTATGATGCTTGGTTTTACAAATTTCACTAGTCTCACAAATTTCTTTGTACAATTTTAAGAGAAGAGATTTTAGATTTTATATGTGGTTCCGCAGACTGAAGTTGAGCATTTGCTTTTTCAAACACATGCACAGTATAAGATAAAAATAAACAGAAAGCCTTATTTATATCTTCCTACAGAAAGTAAAACAACTTTTCTTCACGAGACATGGAGTTTTCAGTTTTTTGTTTCTTAGAAATATCCACATAATTTTGAGCTTTCCTTTTTAATTTCTGTGATGCTTTTTTGCTGTTACGTTCTTTCACTTTATCTGCATTTTCAACCGAAACTTTGATAGAGGGAATAGTAAAGAAAGAGTGGTGATTTGATTCCTTTTCATGGCCTCTTCCTTAAAAAAAACTGATCAAAGGTTGGCACTGCTGGATTATACGCTCTAAGCACTTTACAACAGACAACCAACAAGTGCTAACGTGTTTTAGTGCCTTTTTTATATCAGTCTCATGAAATTCTTGAAGAATTTTCAACCTATCTTTTCTTTTCGAACTCTTTTGTAAGTAATAGTAAATGTCTACCAAAATTTCATCGATTTTAAATGGCAAACATGCAGCACTCTTTTCAGCTGCTAAGTTAATAAGGTGGCAGGAACAGCCCATAATTTCAATATTTTGGTGATGATTCTTTAACACCGCTGCTACACCTGCTTTTTTCCTATCATAACAGGTGCATTATCACAGCTAAAGGCTACACAATTAGAAATCGAAATGTTTTTAGATTGTGAAGCACTTACCAGAAGATTTCCAATATTTAACCCAGTAGCATCTTCTTTCAAAGATGGCATAGATAAAAGACAATTCACAATTTTTTCACATAAAGTATCGAAGAAAGTTTCCACTATTGGATACAGCTTTGAATCAACATCGTTGCTTCCATCAGTTGCAATTGGAAATAGATAGCACCTTAAATTTTCAACAAATGATGAGGATTCCTTTGTGGACATTTTTCATAATTGCAGAAGTTTTGGCCTTTGCAGATCCATATTGTTTTGCAATACTGCTGTCAGGAAACGTTTTCCGAAAGAGCATCCCCGTGTGATCGCTGCAATTCATTGGCAAATTATGTTCGATCAAAAACGATGTAAATAAACATTCAGCGTTAATAAAGGAGGTATCGTTAAATGCAAAAAATGAAGGCTTGATACTATGATTAGACTCTACGCCCTTGAATGCCACCTTATATTTAACAATCTCAGAATGCAAAGTAATATCGCGTTTACCACCGAGAGTAATACTTATGGCTTTACGGAAACATGTGCAAAAAGCATATTTTGGCCCCAGTCTTGATTTCTGAATAAAATTAAACATCTTCATACATTTGGCTTTAAACGTTTGGTAGTACCTTTTATTACCAGATATGTAATACCTGGCTTGCCTAAACAAAGTCACGTGCTTGACCAAAACCTTAACGGTGTAGCGCATTCTTTCTTGCCTTCCCCAACAACTACAAATCCCGATGCGCGATTTCGTTGCGCAGGGGCATCACTCTACGTCACAGCTGGAGCTAAAATTCCACGTCACGCCACGCATGTGCCATCAACGGCAGACGAATTTTTTCGACTTTTTTACCGATATTTGAGTTTATTATTAAATATGCACATATGCGCAAAAATTTAAATAAACATGCATCAAGAAAAATAGGTATTTAATTTTTTTAAAAAAAATCAGTATTTTAAAAAACACTGGGGGATTTTAGATGAAATCTCCGAAAATTGGAAGAAATCGTTTTCCCGATTGGAAGACCAATAAAAAATCGAAAGCCTTCCAGGTAAATCGGAAAGATTGGCACCTACGGAATGGGTATTTGGATTTTTGTTTCACCGGCTGTACATTATGAATCGAAGAACATTTTAGGTGTAGTAAATAGTTTAATAACAAAAATCGACATACATTTCAGACGGTCAACACCCGTCTGAAACGCACGTCAATTTTTATTAAAATATTTATTATGCCTAAAATGTTGATCAATTCATTTTACTGCATAGTGTTAAGTCACCTGACTAATCTTACATGTACATCATATTTCTTACTTCAGTTTTAGGTTTACTACACTTCGAAGCAATAGCTATAAACTCCCTTTGAGCAAGAAATGCTTTATGAACAAGTTGAGCCTTAAAAATGAGAAAAGACGTGTTAGCATATTTTTAAAACACTGACAAATTTCAAACTTCTAAACTAGCAACTATATTCAAACCTGTGTACAATCATGTCAGTAGCATAAATTTTAACCTGCATAAACCCTTTTTAATTCCTTTTTATTCAAAAAAAACCCCAATTCAAGATTACCTGAGGTAAGCACCAAAGTAAACATTTTAAGACAAGTGTATAGCTAGCTGATTTATATATATATATATATATATATACACACATACATATTATAATTTCTAAGGTACTCTAAAATAGGGTTAAAAGCAAGGAGCAGAAAGCTTGGCATCCGTGGCACCACTAATAATTTTTTCTAACTTGCGAAAATGTTTTGCTTGAGTGTAACTTCATAATTATGTTGTGTGTGTATGCATATAAACACAAAATATAACTTATAATAATGATAAACAAAATGAAGGTGATTTATAAATTATGAAAAACATTTATTAAAAATTAAAAATATTCAACTACTTTTTTGAAGTCTGGCCGCCTTATATATCCAATACATCTTCGTGAGTTTTACAGAGAAAGCACAACAAGGGTCATGGTGTACTGGGACCTACAGTTTTCTGAGTAATCGAAACCTCTGGCCTGGAAAACAAACCCTCAAACTACAGTGAGCAGTTAGGTGGGGTTTTTTTTGTTTTTTTTTAATCATTGGGAATTGAACCTAGGATAATAGCACACTAGGTAAATGTGTTATCACTGTACCATTGAGGGCCTATAGCAGAGCTAGAAATTAGGAATGGAAAACTAGGGGTCAATAAAAACACACAATTTTTCATTATACAATAATTTTTGCCACCCACGTATATTTAGCTCAAGCTATAGCTTTTGTTTTTTGGAAAAAAAGAGGCGCCATCCTCATCCTGGACCAGGTATAATGATCAACATATACGGAGAAAATGCGTTTGTTCTTGTCCTCGTTCGTCTAGTAGGTCAAGACACCGCGGGCTCAACGCGGGGACCCTGGTTCGAGTCCAAGATGAGGACGGCGCCTCTTTTTCTCCAAAAACAATAAAGCTCTAGTTTGAGCTAAATATACGTGGGTGGCAAAAATTATTGTATAATAAATTCCCCCACGAAAAACTCACAAAAATCTCGCCCCGGAGGCTTTTCTGTGTTGACCATTATTTGGCAATTGTGTTATCCCTGTGAAGGGTAATAATATCTTACATCCTCATATACGGAGAAAAATGCGTTTGTTCTTGTCCTCATTCGTCTAGTAGGTCAAGACACCAAGGGCTCAATGCGTTGACCCTGGTTCGAATCCAGGATGAGGACGGCGCCTTTTTTTCTCCAAAAACAAAAAGCTCTAGTTTAAGCTACTTATACGTGGATGACAAAAATTATGTAAGGTAAGTATCCCAATTTTTGATTTATGTTTTAATGCACCTTTATCCCAGGTAAAAACCTTAACGTGTAATGATGTAAGAAATATTATTAGATCGTTCCATGTCCAAGATCTAGTATTTTGCAAAATATCACCTGAATCCTTCCAATTTTAACGAAATTTGGTGTTCAGTGTTATGTGTGCAATAAATAGATTACCTGAAAATTTTATGGAATTTTATCCTGTAGAAACAGAGAATTAGCACCCTAAAACTTGGAAGTTAACGAAGTCCCAATGCCAGTTGCAGAGTACATGTAATTTCATAACTATTATCCAGTGGGGGAAAAATTACTTCTCTGCTTCTAATTCCTTCATCGACGGTTTTTTTTGTTTTTGTTTTTTTTTCTCTCTCTACATTCTCAGAACAAAATAGTTTAATGTAATTAAGATTAAAAAAATAAATAAATAAATAAAGTACCAAAATTAAATGTTTCTCAGTTTCATTTTTTTTTATCAAAATAATTCATTATAAGTTACAATTTTTTTGTTGTAAAATACCTAATAAATTGCTTTTGTAATTTAGGTGGCATACTTTTTATTCAGTAAATAAGTTCTTTAACATTGTTTTTTAACTACTTTAAATTTTATTTCAGCATAAAATATAACTATAAAAAGAAAAAGTCTTGACTTTTTAAAATCTCCAAATGACTAGTTGTTTTTGTTGTTTTCTAACTTTAAAAACAATATTTAAAAAGCTTTTAATCATTATTACAATATAATAATCACTTTTTTTTTAACCATGTTCACGGTAGTTACACTTCCATGAATGTTGAAATACAAGTGCTAATTGAATCATTTCATTACTTTCCTGAACATGAGGGGAGGAAGAAAGAGTTTTACCTCCCCAGCAGTACTTAAGGACTGGGGGTGGGGTCAAAGTTTATCACCCAAGAACAGTAAGGACAGAGCTCATTTGACATATTGTTTGGGAAAGAGATGAGAGTTGACAAGGGATCCATCCTTACCGGTTTACTGGTCTCTTCTTATGTTTTATTACTAAAAACATGAGAGGGTAGATGCCTGCAGTGTATAGGATTAAAGAAATTTCAGTTTGCTTGCATGTCGCACGAAATGCAGAGAGCTGTTATTTCTATTACACAGAAATGTTGCATTATACTTTTTCAGTTATGCATTATATTCTAAAATATTTCTATCGAAATAATGGAAGCTAGCAGCGGTAAATGCATAATTGGTGAATATCTCTGAGAACTGTGATGTAAATACAAAAAATATATATTCTCGAATGAAGATGTAAAATTACTTTTATGGCATGTTAAAGTGGACCTAGGAGTTAGTTCATATGAAAAAAAAAATTGTGTTCTGTTCATGAAAAAAAAATTCTCTAAATCAGAAGAAATGTTGCGTTCCTTTTAAATGTCACAAGAAAACTTCAAAATTTGCTTTAAGAGTGATAACACTGAAACAAGCCAATGAACCGAGGGAATCAAAAGTATCATTCCAGGAACAAAGTTATGCAATAACTGCAAAATAAATTTAGACAGTTTGCTGGAAACAAGATTCAACGAGGATTGTGAAAATTCAAACTCCATTTTCACTTAATTTTATTCGATTGCATAAAAACATTTTTATCTATACTGTACAAAATAAATAAAATTATTCCGTATAAATATATGATTGCGTATGAAGGAGCAGTAACAGTTTTCCAAAGAACGCAAAATTTTCTCAATGCACATTATGATCGTTATTTAATAACCATTCTGAACATTTTCTTAAAAAATGTTCATGGTAGCTATGATATAAAAGGAAATAATGTGAATAAGCTATGCCCAAGTGGTAGCTCAACTGCAAACAACTGGTAAAATTTTTTGAGGAAAACATTTGGTGCTAATACATGAGACGTTACCCCCCCCCCCTCCCAGATCTAGCGCAGTGTTTCCAAAACTGGCAATCGGTGCAGAGTGACTAGCCGCCATGTTGCTTATGGCATTTTTTGTGATTCCTTCCCCCCCCCCTCCTCCTCCTCTTTCCCTCCCCTCCCACAATTTTAGTGAATCCTCCTCCTCTCCCCCCCTTCAATAATTTTTGGGATTCTTCTTCCTCCTCCTCCTCTTCCCTTATACTTTTTGTGAATCTTCCCCCTCCAACCCTAAAAAACCCTAGGACGTTTCCTACAATGCCACTCAAATTCTTGTACACGGATTCATCAGCTTCTTTCCCTACATACGGATGCCATTAATCTCTCTTTCATCGCCCACTCACACTTTTCTTACCTTGCATACGTAATCCATAAAAAAGAAAAGAGTCAGACGCTCGGACATTTTTACTGCTACAAGCGAATGTGAAGTAAAAAGAAAATAGGGGGTCACTACACAAGATGTCACCCACTTGCCTCACTTTTCACTAGAAATCACTAAAAATTGCACTAGATGAATTTTTGACGTAAATCACTTTACGTTAGAAATCACTAAAAATTGCACTAGATGGATTTGTAACGCAACAGAGTTACTAGCCCATAGTTGAAAAGCAGATCGGCCGGAGAGCAATCCTCCTGCGCATGTGCGTGGACTTCGCCAAAATTGGTATCAGTGTTTCCCCACAATAATAATACGTACTTGGCTAGAAAACTAACATCTGACCAGAAGAGAAAATAGCTCAGAGGTGGTACTTTGGGAGAAAATATTTTGGAGGCGATATTTTAGAGGAAGTATTTTGGCGATAGTATTTTAGATTGATTGTTTGGCTTTTTTATGGCGCAAGAGCATCTGGGCTATACTGCGCCAAGAATAGTATTTTAGAAAAGGTATTGCTAGAGGACAAATTTTAGGAAAGGTAATTTTAGAGGTTTCTAGAAGAGGTATTTAAGAGAAGGTACTTTAGAAGTGGTATTTTAGAAGAGGTACTTTAGAGGAGATATTTTAGAAGATGTACTTTAGAAGAGGTATTTTAGGAGGTATTTTAGAAAAGGTATTTTAAAGTAGGTATTTTATTAGATCTAGCTAATATTTTAGAAAATCTAGCTTTTTTTTTAACAGATCTAGCTAATTTATATTGTTTCAGTATTACTGGAACAAAGTCTGGTGTCACATATCATGCGTATAATGGAGTAGTAACTGGTTTGAGCTGCCATTTAGTGAATGCTTCACGTTGCTTTCTCGTCTGGTTGTGTTCAGTGCAGTGAAAATGTCTCAGCATTTGATTTTTTTTTTTTTAATGGATTACGTATGCAAGGTAAGATGTGTGTGAATTTAAGATGGGAAAAAGAAAGGGAAGGAGGGATGAAAATTGCAAAAAACTCTGTAAACAACTTTTTATGATTCGTAGGTGGAAAAGGAGGTTGAAAAAAAAAAAAAAAAAAAACAGTGTAAACAATGGCAGCTAGTCACCTTGTGCTGACAATCACAGTTTTTGGATACACTAGACTTAGGGGGTAACGTCTTGTGCAGTAACGCCACAAATGACACATCATGCCACTTCTCACTACTTCGTACACACGTATGTGACATCATAACCCTATCTAGTGTAATTTTCAGCAATTTCAAGAGAACAAAGTGAAAAGTGGATAACATGCTCTATTTTGTCCTCAAATATTTATATTTGAACATATTATCTTTACATACTAGCTTAACTATGTAGTGAAAGCTAATTAAAAAATTTGGAAAAATGATAGATACGTGATATTAAGATAAATAGCTAAACATTTATAATATATAGTTATGTAAAAGTTGTCATCTATGAAAATTTCCTAGTTATTACACAATAAGAAAATGAATATGTCAAATAGGATTTAAAAACAGGCAAAAAATTTATTGTGGCTTGGGGACCTTTATATATTTGTGTGTTTGTTCGCTTTATTTAGCTTGAAGATAGAATACATAAAAAAAACTTTTATCATATATATATAACTACATATATTAAACTATTTTTGCTGAATATATATCAAAGAGATTACGCTACAAAAAAACAATAACACTGATAAAGGAATCAGAAACAGAGAAATAACTTTTTTGCCATTGGGTAACAGTTATGAAATTACATGTACTCCGCAACTTATGTTGGGACTCCCAAGTTTCAGGGTGCTAATTCTCTGTTTCTGTACGATAAAATTCCATAAAATTTCCAGGTAATCTATTTCTTACACATGTAATGCTGAACACCAAATTTTATTAAAACTGTAAGGGTTCAGGTGACATTTCGTAAAAATATTAGATGATCTTTGGAATGGAATGACCCAATAAAATTTCTTATATCATTACATATTAAGATTTCTAGCTGGGATAAATAATACACACCTTGTATGATGATATGCAACTGGACTTTCAAAAATACATTTGAAAAGATTACTCTAGTGTTTCCAATGGTTATTACATAATACAGAAATGGATAATTCCAAGAAGAGCAAAAAATACTTTTTTCAGAAAATAAATTAACACTCTAACGAAATTTTATTTTCTATGGGTAGAAGGACCCCTTATGCATATACAGAATTTTTTTTAGCCAATTTGAAGTTGAGGTACTTTTTGAAAAAATAAAAAAAATATTTGTTAATTTCCAGCAATATTTTTTCGGCCTTTTTTATTACGTAGAAAATAAAAAATGGTTTTGGAATCTTAATTTCATTAAACTTTTTTTTTTTCCTGAATATATAGAACAAGGAGATCATGCAGCAAAAAAGAATTTTATTGATAGGGTAACTAGAAACAGAGAAACTTTTTTTTCATAAGACAGCAATTTCTAAAATACTCTGAGTGTAATTTTCTTTGGGGAGCCCAATTTTCAGGGAGGTAGTTTTCGGCTTCTATGGAATAGAATTCCAAAAAAATTTCAGATAATCCGTTTCTTACACATATACTACTGCACAGAAAATTTCAGCAAAATCTGAGGGGATCGGGTGATATTTTGAAAAAATATTGGATGATTTGACATGAAATGCCCCAGCTTTTATACTGAAGTATTTGAATTAAGAAAAAATTGTATCCAATAATTAGGTTAGAAATGGAAAGGAATAGACTGTTACAAGACTCTTCTCTAGATAACATATTTCAGAAACAGGCATATTACAGGAATCAGTACAATTCAATCACCTTGCTTAGCTACGTTTGGTTTCACAACATTTTACACTTTAAGATGATTAGGGCATTAGTTTTAATAAACAATTTTTAATGCTAATTAATGGTGACATTTTGGAAGCACATCACAGAACAAGCTTTTGACTTTAAATATGAATTGATCGAGTGGATTAATAAACTTGGCAATTTATGCGCCTTAAGAAATATCAATAAAGTAACTTAAATACAAGTGTTTTAATTATTTTTAATTTTCACATATAGTCCTTTCCTCATCTTTAGTAAATCACAATTTTGAATTTGCCACGTAAGAAATCCATGGTTTTGGGTTTGTTTTTTTTTGTATACATTTAAATGGGGAAGGAAAAAAATTCCATGCATAATTAAAATTCACACACCATTGTTTTTATGCTTTAATGTTATCTTTTCTTAATTAGAAGATAAATTGGAATAAATGTTACCTGTTGGTTCACAACACCTCCGATCATTTGCGAGTGAGAAATATATCGCTGAAATGCATCACCACCAATGACATTACTATCATACAGTGATACGAGGTTTTCCATGTTTGCTGAAAGAAAAAATTTCAAAACTACGTCTTATACAAATTTTGTGCAGCTTTCGCAAACAAATTCTATTCTGAAAAACAATGACATTGAAATGGTGTAACTAGTGTATTTTATCTAAAAATTCAATACAACAATTTAATTAGAACGCCAAACAATATGGCCGGCTTCATCTGTAATAACTAAACAAAAATAATAAATGAAAAAATAAAAAATCGCATCCTATTATATGCTTAAAAACATAAAACACTTCAATTTTATAAAGCATCAATTTACAAATACGCCATACCAAGCTCAGATCATAAAGTTTAAAATTCTTACACTAAAAACGGCGAATGACTTCAAGAAGCCGAAAATTAGTTAAAGGACTCAAAATATCCTCTTTAAGTCGAAGTAATTCTTCTAAAAAATGTAGTAAGCGCTTTAACAACTCATACGAATCTTGGAGACAATTCTGTCGATTACATTTGCCAAAGAAAAAATGAACAACGCCCACACAATCCGTCACCGACAAACCGGCAAAACTTTCATTACACACAAATAAAAATTAAAATTATAATAGTAATGCCAAATATCTGCACAAAAATGAAAAAGAATCTGAAAATTTTCAAACAGTATTTTATAAAAATAGATAGTATTCTAGTAATAGATAGTGATGAGTGTTCGATTACAAACAAATAGATAGTATTCTTTTTTTAACATTTATTTAAAATCTAAATTATTTTATTTTCCAACAAAAAGGCATAATTATCCTACTTTATTTTTTAAAAATGATATTAATTTGCTTATATATTTATTTTGCCAGTTTTTCCCTTCCTTTATGTGTGTAAGCAAACATTATCTGGGAAATATTCCCATTACTTTAGATAACATCTGATATCAGGGGTGTAGCAAGTTAAAAATTATGGGGTGGATTAAGAAGCTTTAAAAAAGGTCAGGCGATTCGACGTTACACAGACCAATGTGCATTGTTATCCAATAGGGGGTCTTAACCCTCCCCATTGGATAACAAA
>QLNU02015360.1:2488870-2510508 GCA_006491805.2 Dysdera silvatica | reverse complement strand
TGTGAAGCTTTAAGGATAAAATTTATGCAGTTTCCACAAATCTTAAAGAACTCCACCTTAAAATCCAAAATACTCTAGATATATCAAAGCTTAGTTAATTTTGAATTACATGATATATAATAAAGTAGGATACTAAAAGAGGAAAATGGCGAATAAGAAAAATCAAAGTGAAAAAGTAGTGAAAGCTCAGCAAAAAAAAAGAGCACCGTTCACAAAAAAAAAAAAAAAAAAAAAAAAAAAAAAGTCAGAAATCAGATAACATCATTTGACAAAAAATGCTTCTAAATAAATTTTCATGTTTATAAATATAGGGCACATAAGATTATAGCTAGTATCATAATCAAAAGTGAAGTATAAGCTAACCCTTCTTCGACACTGAAGCATTTATTCATGTATTTAAATATAGACTAAGTTATATATTCTCATTACACTCAGCCTTGGGCATAATTATTCATTAGCAATTTTAGGATGCATGGATAGCAAGGGTCATACTGTACCAGAACCTACAGTTTTCCAAGGAACTCAAACCTTTGCTGCCAAGGGCACCAAACCCCAGACCATGATCGGCAAAACAATGACATGCAGTTTACGATACCATTGGAAGTCGAACCTAGTCTAATGGCATGGTAGATGAATGCACTACTACTACACCACTGTAAGGTCATGGACCAGGATTTAAGCTAGATATTTAGTTTTCTTTAGCATTTTAGCTAAAATGTAAAAACAAATTTTAGCATCTTTAAATTTACATACAAAAGGTTAAACACTGGTAAAATAGCAATGAAAAAGATCACTCAAGCTTTCGGACGCATCAGCAGCAGTCCTTCATCAGGAGTAATGACGATGTTATGTTTCTGTTTCACTCACACTTAACTTCACTCGCGCTTAAACTTCACTCGCGCTTAAACTTCACTCGCACTTAAACTTACTCACTGACAACTTCACCATGTTTAATTTTATTCGTTTACACTGTGGTCGGGAAACTCTTCAAATTGTCCATAAATACATCAAAACACACATTAAAGTTATCCGTTTTAAAGAACATCTTCACTTTAATCACACCTGTAAAAAGGAATTTCTTATCCCTTTCACACTTAAAGTTAAACCTCTTGTAAATTCATCTCTTGGACATTGCATCGCACATAACATAAGTCTTAAATTTATTTCCACTAGAATTTCTCTCTGTCCCCGCGTACTCGCTCAGCTTCAAAATAAAATATCCTTTCTTACTTCCCTTCTAAATACTAAACTTGATTTTCTTACCATGCTCCTAGTTAAATCCGCTACTCGCTCACAAGAATCTAAAATCCAAGAACATATTCGTCTTACTCATTCACGTAAACTTAACAACCTTAGACCTTCTATTTCAAAACAGTCAAAACTCCTTACAAAAAACTGGATACTAAATCTTTCAAATAAAAATCTCACACCACAACAGCAATTCGTACTATCACTCGGCCTAAATTTCTCACCTGCTCCACTTAAAATTCCTACACCACAGATTCTCGCTTCCATAGAAAATGCTCTACAAAATACTCACACTGACGAACGTGTTGCAGCTGATATCCGCTGCAGAGTGGCAGGACTCCTTCGGCGTCCAAAACTTCCTGAGGACAACCTAACGCCTATGCAAAGGGTTGCCCTCCGGGAGCTACGGAACGATAAGGACCTTGTCATACTGCCAGCTGATAAAGGCCGTACTACAGTCGTCTTAAATCGTCCAGACTACTTACATAAAGTCTCTACACTCTTATCTGATACAAATACATACACCCACATCACAAAAGACCCTACACAAACAATTCAATCCAAAATGAACTCTCTCCTTCTAAAACTCTATAAATCTAAAAAACTTACATTTAATCTCTACGACTCTTTAAAATGCACTTCCGGCCGCTTACCATCCTTCTACGGATTACCTAAAATTCATAAACAAAATATTCCTCTTAAAACTATAGTTAGTTTTTGCAGCTCTCCTACATATAACCTATCAAAATATCTTGCACGTCTACTCTCTCCTATAATCGGTAATAACGACTACACTGTTTCTACTAGCCAATCCTTCTGCACCTCTTTAAATAACCTACAACTTGACGACGACGACCTCATGGTCTCATTCGATGTAATTTCTCTCTTCACTTGCATTCCCACATCACTTGCAATCGACACCGCACTTACACGCCTCCAAAATGACACAACACTACATGAACGCACTTCACTAACACCTCACGACATCTGCACATTGTTGAAATTTTGTCTGGACTCTGCTGTGTTCTCCTCAAATGGTTCTATCTATAGACAAGTTTTTGGCACTGCCATGGGATCTCCGGTCTCAAGTGTTGTAGCTAACTTGGTTATGGAGTCATTTGAGGAAACTGCTTTATCTTCACTGAATTTTAACATTAAATTCTGGAAAAGATACGTCGACGACACGTTTGTTGTACTTAAAACTAATACACTCCAAAGCTTCTTCCATTACCTTAATAACTTAAACTCACATATAAAATTCACATACGAAACAGAACAGAACAATAAACTCCCTTTCCTAGACGTTCTTGTACACAGATCTCACGATAACTCAATCTTCACCTCAGTTTACCGTAAACCCACACATACAGACAGATATCTCGATTTTAAATCGCATCATCCAACATGCCACAAAGCTTCCGTTGTTAAAACATTAAGTCTTAGAGCGAATTCTCACTGCAGTAATGAAACACTTTCAAACACAGAAACAAAACACATACACACGGCACTTAAAAATAATGGATACCCTAAACGATTCATTCTCAGAAACTGTAGACCCAATAGTACATCTTTAAACAATACATCTCACACCCGCATATCCATTCCATATATTCACGGCATTTCCGAAACAATCTCTCGCATCCTCAAGGAAGCAAATATCAAAACATTCTATTCCCCTGTCACAACACTTCGCAAACAACTTACAAAAGTTAAAGACCCAGTTCCACCAGAAGATCTCACAGGCGCCATATACCAAATACCATGCAAAGACTGCAACAAACATTACATAGGATAAACAAAAAGAATGATAAAAAAAAAAGAACACAAACAAGCACTCACGGAAGGAGACATAGCATCATGTCTGGCAGAACACGCTTTACAACATGGACACAGACTGAACTGGGCATCAACAAAAATACTACACCGGCATATTACAAAAATAGTAGACTCCTTAGAATCTTGGGAAACTTACAAACTACATGGGAAAGCCATTAATACATCACAACCACTTCCAGAAACTTATAAACAACTCTTACTCTGAAATGTATGAGACACCTCCAAATTAGGTAGCCCGCAGTATGGGTTTCTCATTGGTCCCTATTGGGGTTCTTCCATGATTCTATTGGAGGCCTCCCATTGGTTCTCATTGGGTTTTCCCATTCTGCGGGACTACTCTGATGAAGGGTTTTCCAGAAATTTCAAGTATAAAAAAGAGACAGAAACATAACATCGTCATTACTGTTAAGGTATTATTACCCTCCGCAGGGATAACACAATTGCCAAATATAATAATACCTTAACATCTTTACATACGGAGAAAGAGAGCGTTGTTTCCTGTCCTCATTCGTCTAGCGGTCCAAGACACTCCGGGCTAAACGGAGGGACCCTGGTTCGAATCCAGGATGGGGAAAGCGTCTCTTTTTCTCCAAAACAAATAAGCTCTAGTTTGAGCTAATTAATACGTGGGTGGCAAAAAATTATAGTATAATTGCCATTACTCCTGATGAAGGACTGCTGCTGATGCGTCCGAAAGCTTGAGTGATCTTTTTCATTGCTATTTTACCAGTGTTTAACCTTTTTATGTAAGATTCCTTTTGTTGCTACAACCATATATATAATTATAGGCAACTCTCTTAATCTTTATATCATTTGTGAGAAAAAATACCATACACAAAAGAATTATCAGGCATATATTTAGGGCATTTTTCATAGGGCTTTCTTTTCTAAATTTGTATTTCAAACTATCTTGAGAAGTCTCACAAAGGCTTTTCCACATAACGCTGAAAGGCTCGGGGGAAAAAAATTGCTGTTTTATACTGCAAAGACAGTTACAGCCATGTTGTGCTAGAACTTACAGAAAACTGTAAGAGTATGACGAATCTGAACCTTTTTTAGCTAGGAAATTAAACCTTGCACTTCAGATTTATAGAAAAAAATGGCAAATGTTGGAACCAAAGCCAGATTATTTACATGGTAGTGGAACATTAAGAAAAGAGTATAAGTAAATATAAATATGCTGTTAAATTTGTGGAAGCTATTGACCTTAGAATCATGAACTCAGTTTTCGGAAAGAAACCACAAGGACATAGACATTGACACACTATTAAAGAAATCAGTGAAATCATAGTGAATAAAGAATCTACCATTAAAGATTATAGTTTATTAAACTGTTTTTATATCGAAAGTGATCATCAAATGGCAATAAAATATACTGCAGTTCGAAATTAGGTCAGTAAACAAGATTATAAGAAGATTGATGTAACTGAACTAAAAAAAATTTGATACATTATAAGGAGAATAAGAAGTTGGAAGTATTAAAAAATAAGCAAGGATTTTTGCTTTTGACATGACAGAATTATAGAGGTTGATATTTCAGAAGCTAGGGGAAAAAAATTGCTAACACAGTTATGGAAAATAAGGGAAATTGTTGGTTACCATAGTTTAGTAACCTGCAAATTATTTAATAAAAAAAAGAATAGTTCATGTAAAAATAAGAAATTAAACTGAGAGATGATGAAATTAAAATATTTTCAAGACATGAATGTGCAGAATTTTGTAAAATTTTAAGCAAAAGCAAGAAAATTTAATTATGAGTTAGCAAGGCGCAAGTCATTAAAAATAAGAACCTTCAGAATGTTAAATGATATGTGTCTATTAGGGAGAATTTGAGTTTTATAGTGCAAGGACAGCAAAGTTCATGCTGTGCCAGGATTTACAGTTTTCCGAGGAATCCAATCCTCTTAAGGCTTACGGAACCAACTCCCGAACCAAGATGAGTAGTTGGCTGGTAAATTTCCTTTTTTCGGCAGAGTTGGGAGCAAACTTGGGAAAATCGCATGCCAGGTGAACATATTACCACCACACCACTGTAAGACCTTATTAGAAAGAAGCAGAAAACTACACTAGAAAGATGCAGCATGCAACAAAAAATCGTTAGTAGCTCAGCAAGGTAAATGAATTATATGAAAGACCATGCAAGAAACTGATTGGCTTCGTTTGCATTTTATAGCTACAACAGTCTACGTTTTCCAAGGAATTCAAACCTGTTACCTAAGGAACCAAATTATGGACTATGGTGGACAGAAAAATTGGTGTACATTTTACATCATTGGAATTAAATCCAGGTTAACAGCATAATAGGTAAACATGTTATCTTTGCTTGATAAAGGAAACAGTAGTTTCCAAAACGTAACGGGATCTTTTCCTATATGTTGGACCAGTGATAAAATTTTACTAGTTATGGTAAGCCCTGATCAGTCGTTGCAATCTTTTGTTACAACAATGCTATTACACAAAAGGTGGTAATACACATTTGTGTTTTTATAGTGCAAGGACAACAAAAGTCATTCTGTGCTTGGACCTACAGTTTCCCAAGGAATCCAAACCTCTGCTGCCATGGAAATCAAATCCTAGACTACAGTGGAACAACATACATTCTATAATATTATGAGGAGTTAAATACAGGCAAATGGCATGATAGATGAATGCATTTACTACTACACCACATAGAGCAGTGGACCTATATTTTTCTGAGGAATCCAAACTTTTTTTTGGTGGAACTATTGGGAGTCAAACTTGGATTAATGGCATACTAGGTAAATATGTTACTATTGTACTACCTCATGGCAAGTAACAAAGAAAAAAATAACCTACTTAAAATATAGAAACAAACTTACAAATCTTCTATTTTTAAACTTTTTACAGAAATGCTAACATACCATTTGTACAAAGAACTAGACATAGTACAATACACTATACTCAAGCTTTAAGAGATCTGATTAAAAGAACAAAAGAATTTGAACTTCTATTGTAGCATTTATTGACTAAGAAATCCATTAGCCCTATCCACAATTATATATCTGCTCTTTGAAATTAGCAGCTATTGATAATATGTTTGAACATTTGATAAAATAAAGTTAGTAAATTTTAGCTGCATAAAGTTACCACAGAAATCAGAATTGGCAAATTAATGAGGCATGAATATATTTTATCTCCAAAACTTTGCTGCTACCTTACAAATTTTCCAGTTAACACAAGAACAAAACTAAATGGGGGGAATATTTAAATAATCTTTCGTTTACTGATGATATTGTGGGTTTTTGTTTTCCAGCAAACCCTTTACAACTACAAGACATAGTACTAGAAGTACAGAAGTTGGATTCAATAAATCTCCAAAAGGCAAAAAATCACGTTCAACAATTTCACAGAAAGCACAAACACAGTGATAAGAATTTGATTCCACAAAAGGAGGAGCCTTCTATTTACCTTTTCGACACACATATAATTTCCTACTTAGTAGCTGATGCTTAACTTTGTAATTTAAATTTTTTTCTGTATTGCTTTTAGTTGCAAAGTTAGGTGTAATAAATTTTACATTTTAACACAGACTGGAGCATTGCAACTGATTCCATCCACTCTGGCATGGTCATTTTACTTCACCTAATTTTTACTGCTTTATGATACTTCATTCAAAAGTTATTGGATAAATAGGATTTCATTTTGCACCCTGTATGTGTGTATATATGAGGTGCTATCGGAAAGTTCCTGGACTGCTATTACTGCGATTATATCTGTAGAAGTGGAGGTGAAATTAGGTCAATGTCACATTCCCGCAACCCGCCTCTGCTCATTTCACTGCTTGACTGCAAGGTGTGAGCACATAATTTTTTTTCTGTGAATTTTTTTTCGACTTTGTGTTTTGGACTGTTTGCGATTTAGCAATGGACAGAAAAATTGAACAGCGTGTGTACATAAGATTTTGCGTGAAGCTCAGTAAATCTTCAACCGAAACTCTTGAAATGCTTCGTACGGTTTTTGGTGATGAAGCTTTAAATCGGGTAATGGTTTTTGAACAGCACTCATGTTTCAAGGCGGGTTGTTATTCATTTGAAGATGACAAGCATTCAGGGTGACCAAGCACCAGCAAAATAGATGAAAATGTGGAAAATATTGGAACATCATATGAGAAGATTGTTGCCTAACTATCCAAGAACTTGCAAACAATGTTGGAAACGGTTATGGAGTTTTCCAAGAAATTTTGACGGAGAATTTGAATGCAGCAAAGTTTGTTCCAAGACTCCTGACAAACGATCAAAAGGAACAACGCATGAACATTTATTTTGAACTCTGTGCAAAAGCTAATGAGGATGTCAGTTTCATTTCTAAGGTCATAACAGGTGACGAAAGTTGGATTTATGGCTATGATCCAGAAACGAAGCAGCAATCCTCACAGTGGAAGAGTCCAAGCTCCCCAAGGCCAAAGAAAGAGCATCAAATTTGGAGCACAACAAAAAGTATGCTCATTAAATTTTTCTACATCAGAGGGATTGTTCATTGTGAGTTTATCCCTCCTAATGTTACAGTTAATTCTGACTTTTACTGTGATGTTCTGAGGCGTTTGAGAGAAGATGTGCGACTTTAGTGTGATGGGGACTGGCTTCTTCACCAGAACAATGCACCAGCCCACACCTCCCTAAAGACAACACAGTTCTTAGCTCATAACAACATGGTTGTTCCCCATCCACCCCATTCACTGGATCTGGCTCCCTGTGATCTTGCATTATTCCCAAAGTTAAAAATGAAACTGAAAGGATGACGTTTTGCAACTGTGTCCGACATTCAACGAAAATCGCAGGTGGTCCTTGACAGCTTTCAAGAGAATGACTTCAGGAGTACTTTCGAGGAGTGGAAGAAGCAGTGGGATCGGTGTATACGTTCACAAGGAGATTGTTTTGAAGGAGATGGCAGCCAAAATTAGGCAAGTTCAAACAAAACTTGTTTTTCCATCAAGGGAACTTTCTGATAGCACCTTGTAGTTGGATGTCTCTTTATGCGGTTTTGTAGTTGTGTGGTTTATATTTTTATATTCTGAATTTTGTTTTATATACATATGTAGATTAAAATTAAAAGATTTTACTGTGCACGGTTTGATACACTTCCATAGGTAATATTCGTCGACAAAAGATTTGTCATGTTTTTACTCTCTTTTCTGAAGTGAACCCATGTCACACTTTCTTACATGAGCTGAAGAATCATATGCCTGGATATCGTGAACTACATAAAAAATTAGTAGAACCATCATCACAAAGTTTAATTACTGATTACAT
This sequence comes from Dysdera silvatica, assembly GCA_006491805.2. Lineage (NCBI taxonomy): Eukaryota > Metazoa > Arthropoda > Arachnida > Araneae > Dysderidae > Dysdera > Dysdera silvatica. The sequence goes on along the minus strand of QLNU02015360.1, from coordinate 2,502,154 downwards.
CGTTAGAAAAGTTATACAACATGAGAATGAAGTTTGTAAAAATTCATAGCCTTTACAATGTGTAAATCTGATGCAAAGACTTTCTTCTAATGATGAAAGTGATTTGGCAGCAATTCGCAAATGGTGAAGAGCATTATCCAATAGGAAAAAATTATTCTAATGGAAAAAACGTAAAAATGTTTGTTACTTTTTAATAAAATCAAATGAATAAAGTTTGATAACAAATTTAAGTTTCATATCAATTTCTTTCAGATTTTCAAAGGATTTTATTAAATTTGTATAAAGTTTTTTTTTTATGCAGTTTCAGGTTAATGTCAGCTCATTGCTTTAATTTGGTTTTATGCGAGATTTAGAAAATCACAGAATGTAGGTATAATTTTTCAATGTAAATTATCTTTCTATGTGGTTTTCTGAAGAACACACCTACCACACACAAAGAGACCCGGCTGTATATAGCATTTTATAATTTACAAAAGAAATCAAAATAAAAAATTGTTTTATAATATAACCTAATCTGGAAAGGAAAACTGAAAATAAACCAAACAATTGCATATAACACTTACATCAATATAATTTTGTCGTAGAACAGTTAAGTTTTGAGAATGATGGTCACATGGCAAATACATAAAACTTATAGCTTTGACTAGGGACTCTGGATCAAGTGTAAAGTTGTACATAGAGGGAAACTTCTTTATTTTCTCCAAAAAGATTTCTTTTGTAATTCCATAGTTACTATACTCAGATTTAGCTTCTTCCACTAAAAATACAAGTAAAATTATACACTCTTTGTAAATTTAATCTAAAAGGAGAAAGAAATAAGGCTGGGCCTGATTAGTAATGACAAATTTTCAAAGATGCCATTTTCGAAAAAAAAAGAAAGTACTCAATATTATGATACGTTTATTTTTTAATTAAAACATATACAGTGATATCTACCTATAACAAGGTTGTTCAAAATATGGCCTTCCGACAACTTGTTTGGAATAAAAATAAATTCAAAACAAAAATTTTAATTTTTTCCCTCAGAAATAAGAAAAAACCACAGGGGCATGCATGGGTGACCCATTTCCATATCGCAAGTGAACAATCAAATAACTGGAAGAAATTCTGCAGGGGGGGGGGTAGGGGTTCCCTGAAACAACTGGGCTATGGAGATCACCGTGAAATTTTTAAGTGGCTAGCTGTCTAAAGAAGCCAGACAACCTGGTCTATGAAACTAGCACTTAAAAGGACCAGGAAAATGTACTTATAGACAACAGGGGCTCTGTGGATCACTTTTTTCTTAAAAGGCTCAGCTGGACAAATGTTTGGGAACCACTGTTTAGATCTTCAATTCCAGCCCATGGAAACAAAAATTCAAATGTTTGTTTATATTTTATGCTACAGTTACCTAAATGACAGTGGAAGCCAACAACAGAAACAAAAATGGCTCAAGCGTTGCCAAGTGAAAACTGATGTACATGTGGTGTGTAGATGGCCTACTGTCAGGAAATTCTTGGACCAATTGTAAGAGTATAGCTGAGTTTTAAGCACAGGGAAGGCACATGCCACTTTTACTAGAAAATGTGAGAAATAAATATTAGTTGAACTGCAGATATATGCAAATGTACACGGCAACAAAATCCTGTACATATAAGCGGGTTTTACATAAAAGCGGTATTCTCTGAACTATAGCGTGCAAATAATTTGCTCATTAAATTTTTATTGAATTTTATTATTAAATTAGATATTCTTATTTCTAATTTTATATATCATTACATTATTTATTTCAATATTTATAATGCACAGTACTATTATTTCATTAATAAAAATAACAAGAAATAATGTGGTACTTACATAAACGCATGTACCGTATTTGTGGAAAATAGTGAGCAAATGATAACCATACTCTTTTGTTATTTATATCTTTGTCTTATTATTTGATTTCAAAGAATTTAAAATCGCCAACTTTTGATCAATATTTAAGCAGATATGTCAGTTTCTTTTCATCTGCCATGTTCACAATAAATATAAACCGAAAAGTGCAGAAGAAGAAAGCAAAAAACTTGCAAATAGACTAAGTATTTTGTAGACCAATAAGACACAAGATGCGTAATTCACTGAGCTAGTTACAAATACAAAATTTGATAGTATTTCCGAACACAGGCATATTATGTACGTCGGTACGTGCGATTTATTGTACATGGAACTTGCCTAATGTAATGCATAAGCTTGTCTTTACAGATTGTGTGCATTGTATGTCTCCTGTGATAAATAAAATCTATTTATTAACAGCAAGCTGGGGGGGGACCATAAGCAAAGTACAAAATAAGCTGGTAAATGACACTTCGACAAGGGTTGACAGCTATTTCCGATGAGGAAAGCCAATCCTTAAAAATAGAGTTGCCAACTACACATGTACTGTGGATGAAAACTTGTTCATAAAGTTTGTTTGCATATATCCGGTTTAAATTCTATAATAAAACATTCGTTTGGCTTCAAAAATACTTGCATGCATGCAGTTCCTGCTATGTATAAAATTGCAATTAAGCAGGTTTAGATAACATTAAAAAGATAGGAAAAAATTTGAGGCTCGATATTTTTTGTATATATGCGAGTTGTGAAGGCTTTTAATTTCACATACAAACAAAATTTAAAACAAAATTGAAAATACCTCTATTTCAAAATTTGAAAATAAACAAACACCATTTGCCAAGGGCAGGGGCCAAGCTCTTGGTCCCCAAGGTTTCATATGGTCTCTTCCTATTACTGTGAAGTGCATGTTCACCTTTGGGAATTGATTCATAATGAATCTGGTGCTGATCTCCCCTTTAACAATGTTAGAATGCCCCAATATTCCTTCCAAGCTTGCACTCCTGCCAATGATATTTGTTTTCTTTTAAGACAGAGTACACAAGAAAATAAATTTGAGGTTTTGTTTTAATGCACTAATAAATAAAAATAAGTGAAGAAGATGGACTTCTACTGTATAGATCCCAAAATCTAACAATTACAAACAAATGTTTTAACTATTTGTATGGATGTCTGAAAAGTTATTATCTAACTACATAGCCGCCAACTTTCTGAGACAGCTTTCAGTAATCATTTACCTCTCGCGCGTGTATAAACGTGCATGAGGAGATTGTCTTAAAAAATTTAATTAAAATTAAAAATATTTTACTTCCACAACAGGTTATATGATATATGTTCTAGCAAGGTTATGTTTAGACTGACATGAAAGAGTTATAGTGACAATTCTAAATTTAGGCTTTTTATGAAATCAAGTATATATTACCATAAATGAGCTTGACTTTATTAAGCAGCAGACACTCTACTAGCTATTTCTCCATAAGTGGAAGTCTTGTTGCTTCTTTTGCAGAAATCAACTGCTGTTCAGTGAACTTTTTTTTATAACATACTTGAGATTTTGAGAAGTGTTTTGTTTTTACAATAAGGAGTTTTCATTCTCAGGCCTGGTCTAAATTCTGTTTGATTCTTAATTATTAACACTTGAAATTCTTTCTGTAGTGACATTGCTATGTGGGATCAGCAATATATGCAGAATTAATTTTGATAAAGCTCCATATTGCTTTACTCCCACCTCAGAAATTCTATGCCATGTTACATCCATTCTTGAACACACATCTATACTTTCAAATTGATTTGAAATGAAAATTTCCAAAACTATAAAAATACCTTTCCCAGTGTTATCTGTTAACTTCACGATTGAGAGTAACACTGGGTCATTTTTCTCTTCATTATAAAATGATACCACTATGGGCTATAATTTTACGTCATGACAGTCTGTGTTGCTATCTGTTATTAAAGAAAACTGGCTTTTTTCCCAATGCACTTACCGCTAGGCCTGGGCGATGTATCGATACATCGTGCACAACCGGTGTGAAGCTGACATCGTCACACTGGTTTCGTAATTCTCAAATCGGCGATATATTGTGATTTCATGGTGTTACCCACCTAGCGGCACACGAGCGGTTTGCCAATGTTTCTTTGTGCGCATACACGGTTTTAAGATCTGACGGTGTGAAACCGTCCCGGCCAAGTGATGAGACGATATCGTAAAACCGCGCATGCGCACAAGAAACATCGGAATCGTCGGTGTGACATGGCAAACCACTCGTGTGGTTTCTGCCGATTACTGACAGTGTGAAACTGTGGGCATGGCATTTATATTGCTGCGTCAGTGCAAAAGCAGATGGTTCATGGGTTTCTTCATATGCAGGCATGATTTTCTAGCATGTGACTTTACTTTTCAATGCCGTGATATTAGAATGTGCTGTAGTAGTGGCGGATTCACAGAGTGGGAGATCAGAATTAGGAAAATTTCCCTTTCCAAATCATAAAAAGGCAGTGGAAATCGGTTACATCAAGGGGGTGGCAACATATACAATGACATTATTCTTAATGGAATTGGACACTGCCTGATAATATTCTTAAACTTGGGAGGGAGGTAATTTCCTGCCTCCTGCCCTACCCAAATAGTGCACTTGCAGTGGAAGAAACTAGTCTGGACAGGTTTCAACTCAAGCCAAAATTACACAATTACTAGGCAACCGATAACTTCAGCACTTGCAAAGCTTTAAAAAAAAAATCAAGTACTTTCAAGGACTCTTCTTTGAGTTCCATAATTTTCAAACTTTTTCAAGGGCCCTGAAGTTGAGGAAGGAAAAAAAATTCCAGGACTGTGGGAACCCTGCTATATAAGCATGTATGTGTATATAAGTGGCTATTCTACAGATAAGTTGATCATGCACTAGAGTTTGAAGGGAAGCTTATAAAAATCAAGTCTTCACCTCCTCAAGTTTGTTTTAACGAGACATTGTCGCAACACAGATCCTACAGAAGTGCAGAGGTAACACAGGTTATTCCTATACTGAAAATCCATCTGATTCGTGGTAATTCTGTAAAGATGCTGGCCAATGGAAACTGGAGATTGAAAGCGTATTGCACAACGTAGTTAAAATAATAAAATTAAATACAATTGGCAGAGTTTGAAGAAAGCTGACTAGCCGAAAAAAACTAGCCAGCTTTTTCGGTCTAAACCACTTAAAAAAGGCCAGCTTTTTTAAGAAAAAAAGTCAATATAATTTTAAACATTTTTAAAGCAAAAAAAGCAAAAATTGAATTTGAAAATTATCATTTATTATGTATTTTCTAAATTTCAGCTTTACCTAAATAAGCCACAAGTAAATATTTAATGTGTTAAATTTCTTTAATTGAATAATATTTTCCAATTCTGAATATTTCCAACAATTTTTAATGTTCATAAGTAATAATTAATCCACATTTTAAAATGCAAACTTGGTACATTGATATATTTAATATAATAAGAAATAATACTAGTAATTAATTAGTATTTATCATACAGTTTCCATGTTTATTAACAATCAACAACAGAATCAGCTTCAGCATGAGTCTTGAAAATGTGTAAATTTTTGCAAAATTTTCAGCCTTTTTTGCACGTAAATGATTTCTTAGTTTGGACCAAATTAAACCGTAAGAGGAAAATTTTCGCTCAATCCGGGACTGGGGGGCGAAAAAACCTGTTCCCCCTGTTGGCATGTGCCTGATAGTCACATAAATTTAGGAAATTAAACTATACTTACAGTAAAAAAAGGCCAATAAATATCGGTAAAAACCCCCAAAAAAAAGACACTGGCCTGGCTTTTTTAAATTTTGACCCCGAGTTCAGACGATTTATTATAGCTTTAAACGTTTTTCAGTAGTTTCCGTCCACTGCCTCCAATGTGATTGCTTCAGGTTGAAGACGGTAGATGAAACTTCCAAAAAAAGTTTAAAGCTACAATAAATCGTTTTGTGATAGCTGTGTTTCATTTTATTATTTCATAAGAATAATTGCTTGTCATTATCCAACATTCCACAAATCTGATGTTTGAATCTTATGGTCAAACTTTATAGAATTATACCATTCCTGTGGAACTGGGCTACTCATAAGGATTATCATATAGGCAGGCTGCTCTAGTGAGGCTAGCCTGCTTATTGGGACACTTGTAGAGCTGGGTCACTCCAGTAGAACTAGAAGTACGAAGATTCTTATAGAGATATGTTGCTAGGATTGCACTGTACAACTTGTGTGGAGATCCTTATGGAACCATGCTGTTTTAACAGAGTCGATATACTCATAAAAGGTATATAATAAATATGGAGGGAAGAAAAATAGAAATTCCTTTGGTTTCAGTGTTTCATAGACCATGACCCCTTCCCTGGATTCTTCTACTATTCTACAGTCCTTTTTTTCTTCTACACTACTATTCCTTTAATGGGAATAATTCTGATTCCAGTTTTTAACTTACATTGCATTTTTACAAATATGATTAAACAAAGTTTACAAGTGTGTAATTACACTAGGAAATTTATATTTTGAAGAAAATAGAAATATTAACTGGAAGACATAACTTTATATTTGTATATTTTATATATCAAGATTGTACCAAAGGTCAAAATCTAGAATGGGACTGAGGAATTAACATGACCTCTAAACCATGATACATTTATCCACAACCAAGCTGATTCTGGAAGTTGAATTAAGCTTGGTGGGAATAAGGGCATCGTAATAACAATTAAACCACTCATAACAATGCACTTAGTTTTGTTTTGATATCATGAATACATACGGAACATTAATAATGCTTCATCCTTAGTAACACCAGACATGTAACCATCCAAGTGATTGAAATATCCATACTCCAGAAGCTTCTCAGGTGATGATGGTAAAACAGCTTTATCAACCTCTCTTGTACCAGCATCGATAACAGGACCCCAAGGAATCCAGCCAACATCAGGCTACCAAAGATAATAAAACATTGTAACAACCACATAATTTCGACACATGACTACACCAGTTCTTTTGTGTCACTTTGTAGAAAATGAAATTATATAAATTAGCTTTTTTTCATTAATGTGTACTCATAAAATGATTAAATATTCTGAAACTGTCTTACTTTTAGATTAGCAACTTGTAAAGTAGACACACTGAGATCACGCAAACAATCAACAATTCTCCATCGTGAAGTAAAATCACAATGTAACATCCTTGCAAATTTCATGCTATTATTATAGATTATTGTTGGATCTGATATTGATGCCCAGTCTGCAACTGCAGAACCACTTTGGGCAATTACTCGTTTAATTTTTCCTAGAAAGAAATAAGTTGATAATCTCATTTGAAAAAATTCAAAGGAACAGTCTAAATCTTGCTTGTATTGCTGTTTTAAAACTGTAAAACAAGTCATTTCGGATTAGAATGATGGCTTCATATTCAGAAGCACAATATTTACATACACACATGTCGCAATTGATCAAAGAATGAAATATAATCATATGCTTAATGAAGTTTATTAATAAAGCCATTGCCATTAAAAAGTAGAACATATACAGTCCAGTGAGCCCAAAGGCGATTATAATTAGGGGCCGACAAATCCAAGGCACCTGAAAAATGTTTTCTTGGCACCTGAATTTTTAAATTCAGTTCTAAAAATATTTTTTTAATATTTCAAGTTCCCTTACAGAAATTTCAGCACTATCGTCAAAACGCCAGAATCACAAATGAAATCGTAGATTGCTTCTTAACATTTAGAATTGTTGTCATAAAACTTGCAATTTTTCTCTTTTTTCAAGTAAACATATTCATGATTAGAATGGTTCATGGCTACAGTTCCTTTAGTTTATTTACAATGTTAATAATTGACACAAAACGTCAGAATTAATTGTAGCCTATAAGGATGGATTTGTGCACCTATATCACATTATAAGACAAATGACACTTTAAATGGGCCTCCAATAAAGATTTTGATCCAACCAAATTCATTGATCGTTGGTATTTTGATGGAAAATCCAATAGACACACATAATGCAATCTTATAAGGCTGTGTGGCAGCTGACTGATAGCTATTTGGTTTAGTGCATTTTAAAAAATTAATTACTTTTAATCCAATCATATTATATATACACATATATATATATAGAGAGAGAGAGGCGTGTAGCTCTGATAAAAGAAGTGCCCTGGCGCTCCCTTTTAAGAGATCAATTTATCTTTATGTAATATTTGTGTGTTTTATGTAGCGAGAAAAATAAATATCTTGGCACTGCAAGACCGCTTTGACTCACACACTGTATATATATATATATATATATACACTGCGCGCTGCTGGCTCCTGAATTTTCTTTAGTTTTATCTACCCCTGATAATAATCACTGAAAGGCTCATTCTGAAGCACATATTAGTTTATTTTTGTAAATGAAAATATGTATGTTGAAAAAGAGGAAAAATGAGCTTATATGCTTAAGTTTAAGTAAAAATAAAAAACACCTGACCAGGGCTTACCGTAACTTGTAAAATTTATCACCGGTCTAACGCATAAAAAAAGATTCTGCAACATTTCAAGAACTACTCTTCCTTTCATCAAGTGAAGTGTTGAGAACGTAAGAATATTCTGCATTTATAGCCCTAGTTCTGGATTTTTCCTAGAGCAGCCCTGCACTTCGGGTTTTCTCAGAACTGTTCTACACACAGTTTCCTCCCATTTTCATGTACAAATCTTGTATGATTTAATCATAGGTTTTGCAATGTTACTGGTCTGATTTTGTAATCAAAAAGTCTACCCAAGACTCAAGAAAAAGTATACAATGGCAAAAAGTAAAATTTTTATGAAGAATTTTTGAAGCTTGATATTAAAGTCAGGAAAATTTTCTCATCATAGTTAATGATGTGGTAATATTAGATGATAAACTGCTTGCAAAGAAAAGAATGACTTCACAGTGCCTGGTGGGAACTGTGTGCTTGGTCGTCTGTAGCTCAGATAGAAGAGCCCTTGGCCGGATATCAAGAGGTTGTGGGTTCGGTTCCCACCAGGCATCATGAAATCGTTCTTTTCTTTGCGAGAAATTTTCATCCAACTTTTGCATCATTCCAATCAGGAGCATGCCCTTTCTCCCAAGCTTATTCTGTTAGAAGATTAGGTATCTCAATCTTCTCCACAGCATGATGATATTCTTTCTTCCAGGATAAGAGTTCAGAGAAAACTTGAGTGTGGAACTGCTCTGGGAAAAAAACCAGCAATGCAGGTATAAATACAGGGCAGTCCTACTTTCTCAACACTTTGCTGGATAAAGCGAACAGAAATTTTCAAAAAGTTGCAGAATCTTTTCTAATATGTTGGACCAGTGACAAACTTTATTAATTATGTTTAAGGCTTATGTTATGAGGCTACATACTGAGAATGAAGTCACCCTTGAGATTAAACCAACACCTAAACATAACTAATAGAAATCAAAATACATTTATACATATCAATTTTACTAGAGCTCCCATCTAGCCTATAGTCAGTTTAAAATTTGAAAATAATTATTTGGTGATACGGTTATTATAATAATGTGAGAACACATCACTTTTAACCCTCTTTAATTCATTGTAGAAGGTTTTAGTCTTGTCTAGTGTTAATTAGAATATACATTTTTATACACAAGAATTCTCATATGCATTTCTCATAATTATTAACATAATACATAGCAGTTAACCTTTTGGTACCCATAATGTAATGCAGTATTACTTACAGAAATAATTTGCAAAGGCATGTTCTCTCATTTCTGATGCTTCCACTAAAACTTAAGGACTATACTTTACTTAAACTTACTTGTCATTTTATAGGAGTTCGGCCAACTCAGAAAATGATACGCTTTACAGTTATATATTGGTTGCTATGAAAGTGCACATCACTTTTATGTGTTCATTCATTCAAATGAAGATAAAATGGATTTGATTTGTTCTGTTCATGTTACGCTTTCCTAATATCCTTACTTTGCTTTATTAATGCTAATATGACATCCTCTACAACATCTACAAAACTTACACTAGCTTAAGTTTAAACAGCACTGTTTATACTTTTGATATTAAGGTAATTGGATACACAAAATTCAAACATGCAAGAAAATGGATTCCATATTTATATATAGAATATATTAAATATATATATATTTGTGCAAATGAAAGAGAGATAAAGGCATTTTAGTTTTACACTGTACAAAACAATTAACATTTTAGTCCTCATTTAAACCCGTTTTTCCCTTCAAATTTACTTTGGTCATGACTTGCCTTTTGATCTTTTAGTCAGAATATGAATTCCAGCACTCGCTGCTCCAGCACCTGGACCAAATAATGTGATAAGCTTTGGATTACCATTAAAGCGATCAATGTTATCATGTACCCAATCAATTGCCATGGCTTGGTCTAACAATCCATAATTACCAGCGGAAGCATTATCAGCAGTAGCAAAAAAACCTGTTGGGGGAAAAAGATGAAGAAAAAATTAAGCTTTGTAAGTAAAGTACATTTTAAATGGAAAATTGCTATCAATATTTTCCTTCTAAAAAACACACATGCCAGAAAAAATAAATCGTGACTATCTTATGGAAAACAGTGTATCAACTAAAAATACACAGGATATTTGTTTATTTGTACACTACTTATTTAAAAAAATTATCCATTTTATTGAAATACAGCTAATGAAAATATAGTTTGATCCAAAAGGTTGCAAAAAAGATTGAATGTGATATCACAACTGTGCTTAAAATTTTGATGTCTATTTACAAATGGAAGAATTTTATACATAAAAATATAAAAAGTTGACCTTAATGTTAATGACAACGATATTTTTCAATCTCTTGCTGTAATAAATTGGAGAATGACTAAAAGGAATTTAAAAATTCTAAAGTCAACAAAAAATTCTGATTTTTGAAAAAAACAATATAACAGGTACCTACAATTAAATTTCCCCATGAAAAATTACAAAAAAACTTGTCCCCCATCTGTTGGCATGGTATATACTTCCTGTATAATGTTTCGAAACTCTAGCTGAATCTATGCCAGGACAAATTTCGACTGTTCTGACTAAAGGGAGAGTTTAATACACTACTGGGTAAGTGTACTTAATAAAGTAGCATTTCCATATATATGGGTCAACTAATTTTCTTACAAATCCTAAAATTTGGCTGCATGTTCTGTTTACATGTGATTATTATTATACAAAAATTATGCACTTTTTTTTTCAACGTTTCAAACTATATTTAAGTAAAATGCAGTAACTATTTAAAATGCAAGTTCAGTTAAGCTTTAGCTTTTTTTGACAAATAAAATTCCTGAAAAAAAAAAAGGGGGTGGGGGGTAGGCCAGTTACAGGGTTAAGAAGAACACAGGCATTTAGACAGAAATCCAGCCCATCTGGGTTTTTATGGGTATTTGTAAATACTTGTATAGGATTACTCTAACTTTTGGTTGCTAATGCTGTATGAAGTGTAAATTAATTTACTTTTCCTCTTTTTGGAGCATTTAAAAATAAATCCATCCGGGGGTGCACTCACAGGTTCCTTTTGTAAGTGGCTGACCATACATATAATGGCATATTGGGGGTTATAATCTCCCATTGCGATGTAATTTTGTTTATATACATATGAAGTTGTAGCCCTGAAACCCCCTTATGAACTTTATGCATATGCCTATGTATGTCTAAAACATTATTTTTTGGTAATACACTGTTCACTCAGAAAAAGAAGTCCGATGGAATAGTTAGAAATAACGGGAGGTGACGTTACAAACGGACTATCCCATTACAGCAGAGGAGGACTCACATTTCAGACCTTGATTTTGGCGCTGACAAACGTTCACTAAAAACAAGTTCTGAAATTGTAGTCCTCCTTTGTTGTAGTGAACTAACCCGTTTGTGACGTCACCTCCCGTTATTTCTAACTGTTCCATCGGACTTCTTTTCGTGAACGAACAGTATACTGCTGACCATTAAAATTACTTCACTATGAAGGCGGCACACAACAAATACGAAATTTGTTTTAAAGGCACAACATGCTGGGATATGCAAATGATTAGCATTTCAACATATACTCGCACAGCAGGTAGGAGTAAGACCACAGACAGTCTGTATAAAAAAGATACATATATATATATGGTTGGTAAATACGGATATGGGGAAAGGAATGAACGTGGCGATCAACTCATCGAATTTGCAGAAGCTGAAAACCTTAGCATCATGAATTCATTTTTTAAGAAGAAACCGCAAAGAAAATGGACATGGAAACACCCAAATGGGGGAACTAGTGAAATTGACTATATCCTGGCAAACAAGAAATCAATTATTGAAGATTGCAGTGTACTGAACAGATTTAATACTGGAAGTGATCATCGAATGGTGAGATGTAAAGTGCACTTAAATACTAAACTAGAAAGGCAGAAGCTCATTAGGAAACAAGTATGTAAGAGGGTGGATTTAAAGAAATTAAAAGAAAATACCGAGGCATTCAAGTTGGAATTAAAAAATCGCTTTTCTGCACTGGAAGGACTTATTGAAGAAGTTGACATCTCAGAAGCAAATGAAAACATTGTTAAGACAATAGTTGAAACTGCTGGGGAAATTGGTGGTGTAACCTGTAAAAAGCACAATAGCAAATTATCTGAGAAGACGAAACAGCTCATGAAAAGGCGAAGAGATATGAAGGTGGACAATCGAAATACCAGTTCCAGGATTGAGTACATAGAACTTTGTAAAACTCTGCGCAAAAGCATGAAAGAAGACATAAGAAAATTCAATTGTGAGTTAGTAAGGAAGGCCATTGAAAATAACAAGAGCCTTAGGGTTGTTAAAGGAAGTTTATCTGTTGGGAAGAAACACATCATTGCATTAAAAGGAGAGGATGGCACCGTAACAAGAAATAGGGAAGAAATACTTAGAAGAGTTGAAGAATTCTACAAAAAACTATATGAAAGTAACAGTGGATTAAACGAAGACACTGAAATAGTCGAAGGAACAGCTCCTAAAATCTTAAAAGAAGAAGTTTCATTTGCAATAAAAAGTATGAAGAAAGGAAGAGCCCCTGGCGATGATGGTATTACATTAGATATCCTAAAAGAAGCTGGAGAATATGTAGAAGACATACTTGCAAAATTCTTTACCAAATGTCTTAACAGCGGTAACATACCAAACCAATGGGATTCTGCAACAGTAATTCTTTTGCATAAAAAAGGTGATAAAGAGGATTTGAAAAATTACCGACCAATTAGCTTGTTACCTGCTATTTATAAAATCTTCACAAAAGTGCTAACACATCGCCTGCAGAAAAAATTAGATGCAGCTCAACCAAGAGAATTAATTGAAAGAACACATGAATATGAACTTCCATTGTGTGTTGCATTTATTGACTATGAGAAGGCCTTTGACTCTATAAAAACATCAGCAGTCATCAACTCTTTAAGATCAACAGACA
>QLNU02015360.1:2407250-2429516 GCA_006491805.2 Dysdera silvatica | reverse complement strand
CTATGGTGCATACAGTCCCGAAAAATAGACAACTTGAATAAATTCTTACGATTCTAAAATGCCTAACATTTCATTTATAAGAGATTAAATAAATACGTCGAGTAATTTAGAAGGACATGCCAATTATATCACTTCACATTTAATACCTTTCATTTATATTTTTAACAGCTATTATGTAACCTACTATACCTTATCTCTTCCTCATCTATAAATAGAATTCCAGTTAAAGCATGTTTTCGTATTTAAAAAGTTTCTGTCTTATATAACCTTCCGGGGTCTAAGATCTTCAAACAATTTTTAGTAAATATATCATTCTTAAATAAAGTTTTCGTAACATGAAAGCACGAATGTATTTTTTTATTATTATCATTACATAAAAAATTATTTTACAGTATTGTTTTCGTGTGCACATATTTAAAATATGTTATGTGCATTTTCGTTTGCATCTTACAAAGCCTTCTTCAGGTTTCTATATTTCATTTCCAAATTTTTTAAACTAATATTTGGTTAAATTTACATTTGGTTTAATTTTTATTATACTACGAACTAATAAAAACAACTTCTAAAAAAATGTCGTTTTGAATATTTAATAGACTATACTAATAAAATTACTGTTTTTGACGCAAAACGTCAAAATTTTGCAAGACCAAAGGCATGCCAAAAATTAAAACCTCACCACCGTTATTTGGTAGAACGTGAGATTTTTTAAGTTTAAATTTACTTGAATAATTTTCCGTATCAGATGAATATTGCTATTGTGAGACCTTAAATTACTCTCCCATTTTCAAATGTCGTCAAACAATTGCCGTATCCTTAAATATTTGAGTGTATTTTTCTTTCTTATTAGTGAAAATTCTATACACTTTAGAATTTTAAATACGTGTATCTCATTAGGTATTTCTTTTAATCTTTAGATTAGAAATGAGAGAGAGAGAGAGAACGGATACGTCTATTGAACAGCAGTTCTGGTCTTTACTTGTCTTAAGACATTATTAGGATCATTATAAGATAATGCTTCGTTAGCCCTATTACCGAAAATTAGCTGCATTAAAACAGAAATTTAATTTCAATATCAAATGAATGGAAATACTTTGCTTTTATCATACAATCTTAAAATGCTGATTTAGAATGAAACTGTAAAATTATAAATCAGTTTACATAAGATGAAAACGAATATTCAAGGAAAAGATTTTTAGTTGAGTTATTAATAAACAAAGCAGAGTAGAATAGAAATAGAATAGAAAATAAGTTATTTCATTTGAATAAAAAATTGGTGATACATATGATATGCCACTTTTAATTTGTTACATAGGAATATTTAAACTAAGAAAAAAATATGTCTTAGAATTAGGTTAGAAGTGGAGGAGAGCAGAAAGCAATAGTTTTGGCTACGCGATTTTCCTCTATGTAAGCAGCGAATTATAGAAGTAGGCAATATTACAAAAATCAGACATTATATTCAGTCACCTCACCTATCGACACTTGGTTTCTAGTTATTTCACATACTTTAGGATGTTCAATACCTCAGTTTTGATATATTCAAAGTTAATTGTTTTGCTGGTTTATACTCCATTAGAAAAACTAGTCTATGGCACCCTTAGAGAATCTACGGTATGTGGTGGAATAAAGACAGCGAGTTGCAACACACATTTTTAGCTTCAAAAAACGAAAAAAAAAAAAGAAACAGACGTTCAAACCAGAAATAATTAAGCCAAGATATACGTTTTAGTTTGTTAGAGATTAATAATATTTAGTATTTGATCTATTTTTGTTATCATTAATGAAAACAGGAGAATGGAAAACGTGTGTGTGTAGTGGGGGGGTCTTTATCTAGTAGATATCGCCGAAAAACCAAGCATATACTTAGGAACATGGATGATTTGTGAAGGAAATTCCGAACAATACGTAGCCGCTTTTAGTCTCTGACTGAGTCCATCCTCATTAATGCGTTTGTGAAAATATTTTTCATGGCACTGTACGCAATAGTATGACGATTGTTTTATTTAATGTGACAAATGAAAATAAGGACTATAATTAAAATTGAAAATCGTATTCTTTTGAAATTCAAATACCATCTATTGGTAAAATATTTACATAAGTATACAATTTACCAGGAATATTAATATGGAGTAATGTTCTTTGCCTATGGGTATATTAGACGCCTTCTCCTTGAAAATTTTTCGCCAATAAGGTACGCTATAAGGCTTTTCAACAAATTATATCGGACTCGTAGTGCTGTGCTTGGTAAGAATTTGTCGGTACTCTGCTAATCTAATAAATTTTTTTAAAAATCGAAACGGGTATCAATCAAATTTAAATTTTCTTTGAATCCAGTCCTAAGAGATTGAATCACACGCCCTGCAATTATTGAAGGAACACATTACAAGGATTACGAGCTTATCAAAATATTTTGATATATCTTATTTCATCCGTTAAGTAAAGTACATGTAATACTCGAACAGTGGTAGCTCCAAATACGAATTATACTAGAGTAGAACCTCGTTAATGCGAATTAGTTTTAAGGCGAATTGTTTTTTTGACTCCCCGTCAACAATGAACAAGAGTATTTTGAGCACATCCTTTCCAAATAGTACGATTTACCTTTTAACACGAACAAATATTGCGTCACCGTGTGAACGTGCGTTATCAAGGTTTGAGTGTAACATGAAATAGCTGGCGGAGTTTATCCAAAAGTAAAAGAATAGAAAACGTTTTTACGCTACAAACTCTGTTTAGTTTTTCGATATTGATCTTTGAAGAGCGACCATCGAAGATGATCTGAATGAAGCAGCGGTTAGGTTAATTATTGCACTCATAGTTATCGCCAAAATGATGTATTTTAAGTATACTTAGGATAATTCAGGAATCTAGACTGTCGCATCGCAAAAGAAACTACTTGATCGATAGTTTTACAAGAAAAACTATTTATAAGTTAAGTTTGGATTTAAATGGGGAAAACACATTTTATTATACAATAATTTTTGCCACCCACGTATATGTAGCTCAAACTAGAGCTTTTTTGTTCTTGGAGAAAAAGAGACGCTTTCCCCATCCTGGATTCGAACCAGGGTCCCTCCGTTTAGCCCGTAGTGTCTTGGACCGCTAAACGAACGAGGAATCCCCTGTGAAGGGCAATAATGTCATACATCCAAATTTGATTCCTTGTTACATTAAATGGGCATTTTTGTGTTTATGATGTTATAGGTAAGATATAGAAGAAAATGAAAGTAATTAATGTGTTTAAGCGTTAATGTTTAATCAATATTGAAATTATTTAGACTGGTTTAAACTATTTGAATGATCTTTACTTTACGTAACTATCTAATGGATTTCCATCTGCAAACAAATTATTAATAACTTTCCACAGGGAATTTATTAACGAATGATTATGTATCGGTTTTGAACAATTAAAACTATTTAACTTTATTGCCAATACATTGACCACTTGTTTAAACACGTATTATAAAACTACACAAAGATGAAAAAAAAAAGTTTAAATTACATCACTTTTTTAAAAAATATTTTATTTTTCACTCTCTTCTGCCGTAACACAAAAATGATTTAATGACAAGCTTCTAAAATCTTGATGTCTGTTTTTCGAATGATAGCCAGGTTTACAAAATTTACAACAGCCTATATGGAAAAATGCTTGTTTGGGAAATTAAACTATGCTGAAATATATAAATTATATAAAAACTAGCACGCTTCAACATATACGCAAAATTAATACGTTTTAATTCTTATTATCTTTTTTTCCATGGTTTCACACAATTAAAATGATACTATAAATACTTATTAAAAGTATTGTTTAAGAGAGAGATTGTCTCATTGAAGAGACGAGATAAACCAAACGTGATAATTCGCCTGGGGCGTGATCATTCTTTACAAACTCTCGTGAGTAATTATTATAATTATTTAGTGTGAACTCTTAATTCGTGACTTACAAAAATGTTGGTTTTCAAATGGTTCATTATTTTAATTTAAAAAATATGCATACACGAATATGAAAACTATATACAAACGTAAGAGAAAAAATTACGAGACCGCCAAGACATGAACTCGGAATCTTCCCATTACATGTGGAAACATCACCGTAGAGTTCTCAAAATTATTGGGGGTGGGGGGCCCAAGCACATTTTATGTACGTTTATACATTACAGTATATGTAAAATCGCAATTTATTTCAGATTATTGGGGGGCACGGACCCCCCCCATATAACTTTACGCCTATGTGTGGAATGTTTTACTAACTGACTGAGTGCGCTACGGTCAACGCTCACCTTCTCTCTCAGTAAGATTTATATAGACACAAGGAGAACCCTTTATATATTACTCTTCAATAAATAAGAAATTACTTTACATATAAGGTCTAAGCCCATTAGGGTTTAATTCATTCCATTGTAAAAAATAATGTAAGTAATATTAAAAAATTAATTTTTGACATAGTAAAAGCACTACTTATTTCATAGTACTCTGAAAGCTCATTAGCGCTTTTTTAGTTTTCGTCGCGTATAAGTGATTATGAATATAATAGTGAAGACCCTATGTAAAAGATAGTAAAATAGAGGATAATATAAACACATTTTTACACAGAACATCAAAAAAGTAAAGGCCCATTTTCCTTTTCTTCATAAGGGACCTAGATAGGAAAAAAAGTTCGAATCTAATTTTGAAGGGGAGGTATTAAGCTTATCGATACCCTCCCGTCTTGGTAATGTACGACTTCGCGAACAACAGGTCATTATAGAAATATGGAGGCCTCAAGAAATAGGATTACTTCAGGTTTTCCCTTCTTTGCTCTGAACTTGAAATGCGTCAAACAAGCCTTGGCCTATTTCTGCGGAATAAAATGCCGAAGATATGGTTAGCGATGTTAGGCATTTTCTAAGTTTACTAAATGAATTTGTTCCCCCGTCTCAAAAAACGATACGACTGGGGAATATAAACTTACAAAATTATTGTAAGTAAATTCACATGATAAAAATTATGGAGGTGATTTAGATTTCTTATTTCCAAATAATTGGGGAAAACTAATTGAGAAAACATATATAGAAAGTATACATTTACTCCACGTTAAAATTAAATAAATTATCTCTTCTGAAATTTAATATGAATATAATAAATGTAATGTCAGAGCCCATATGTCTTTCAATTTCTAAGAAGCTTCAGACAGACCTAAGTGTTTTATTTATGATTTTGTGCAACATAGAAGTAAAGATATCAATTTATTATTCTCACACTAAATATTTAGCTTAAAAATGCATAACTCGACCAAGAACGTTTGGTTTTAGTCTATCCGAAACGAATCGAATTTTTTCCCTCCCCCCACCCCCCGCTTTCTCTCTTTTCTATTGGAGAAAAAGTGTGAAACCCGTCAAAAAATTCATAACCAAGAATCGGAATTTGGCGAGTCTAAATCGAAATTCCCACACGTATTTGAATCGTTCTTTGAAATTCAAAAGTTATGAATTTCCTCCAGATCTTACTTTGGTCCTAACTTTGCCATCCATCTTCAAGATTAATTTTAATTTCATCGTCTTTCACTGGAAAAGTACATTAGATCTGGAAAAGTTTGCGCACCACTGCAATATATTATACTCACTCCTGAAATGAAAATAAAATAAAGTCCCCAAATATTTTTATTTTCGCCACCCGCCTCTTAAAATTGGCGGTTCAACAGGGTCATTACTTACGGCCATGACATCAATGTTAAGTCTACAGTACCTGGCTGAAACCACTTCGCCCATTTCTCTTTCACTCCCCCTTTTCGTTTTTCTGTCAGGGTTTTCCCGTTTTCCGAAGGGGGCGAAGTAGATGTTCATACATTTGATGGCGCCTACATCGGACCGCGTGCGTCACCACCAGTTACGCAGTAGTTCCTGAAAGTTCAGCCCACGCGGCTTCAGAAATCAAGTACTATTTGCTGGGGGCAGTTTAGTCTTCGGTATTTCGGTCTCGAATCCACGTGCAAGCTTCTGTTAAGATTCCAGTACGAAGTTCAGTTTAAAAGTAAGTCAGATTATTTAATATTATTCGGTATCTTTACCTTCCGTTATTTGACAATGGAAAATATGCAACAAGCTTTAGACATTTGGTCCTGTTTCCAATTGTGAAAAATTTTGATATTTTTAAGGCAATTAAAAAAATTATAAATTGGTTTGCATGCACATAAAAAGCCATATCATTCCATTTATTTTAAAATCAAATATAAGGAGCCCGAAATGTATTTTATACAATAAACTGCCGAATTAAAATAAATTGTGATTTGACCACTTGTGGATTTGAGTAAGATTTCAATGAACAAATAGAATGGATTTTTTATTATTATATTATGCATGTGTTTAAGTAAAAAAAATTAACAGATCCGAACATTAAAATTGTAAAAGCAATATGAAATTGTGAACTTAAATTTAAAGAAGACCTTCACTTATCGAATCTTAGCAATAATCTTCGATTCTAACCTAATCTCTTCGGGCGTTTTCATAATTTTAATAACCCTATGTAACAGCTTTTAATTTATAGAACTCGTGTATTTTCAAATTACGTTGGATAAATAAAAATCGTTTGCCCACTTACTAAAGTGTATATCGTTAAGAAAAAAAAAATGTCTAGATGAACCAAAAGGGAGAAAAAAGAAAAAAAAAAATCTTTTGTTTCTCATTTACGGGCACATTTCGATATTGCGGTGAGAAGATTTATTTTAAGTGCCTATGAAAAGTTTAATATGCGCCTTCAGCAAAATATTACTAAAAAATCTTATTTCCCTTTATGTGTGCAATCTTTTAATTCATTGTTTCTTCAAAATCCGTAAGCAATACTAAGAGGGTCTGTGGATTTATTTCTATAATAGTTACTTCGCAGTTCATTTATTTATTTTTAGAGGATGTATATCTCGCTATTTTGTTTTTCCTTTATTTTTTCTGCTCTGCCTTATGCAAAATTTTTGTATAAAATGCATAAAATCGCATTAAGCCGAATTAATCGCATAACAATGCATAAAAGCAACTCAAATGTACATAAAATCAGATAATAACCAGCAACGTAGCGTTTTCAAAATTATTGCGGGGGTAACACATATTACAGACATTTATGCATCAAAATATATGCACCATTTCAGTTCATTTTAAATTACTTTGAGGGGCGGGAGAGCTCGGACCTCATGGGCTCATTTAACTCTACATCTATGACAGTGGTTGCAACGAGTCATCATGCCGAAAATTGAGGTAAAGCGCACGAAACCGCAAAATATCACAAAAATGGGGATTATGTTACATGCAAACATATCAAAATTTTTTATACTAACCGATGTAATGATCCATGGGTATTTTATGAAGTCAAAAGTGATCTGAGAACAAAAGCGTTTGGGAAACATGGCTTTATCGGTACGAGTACAAAGTGTAAATTTTGAATTTGGCACGCGAAAACCTAAGAGATCACGTTGCACGTTTTGTTACACCTTAGTAGGAGTTAATAACTACCCCCTCCCCACATTTAACAACCTCGAAAGCAATTAATTTTGTATTAATAATTTTAATAACGGATAGAAAAGTCGTACAATAAAAATAGCTTTAATTTGTTTAACGCGTTAACTCCGTCTTGTTCTCCGTCTTGTTCATCCAATGTGATACTGTTATTGTTAACTTATTATTATATTAACAATTTCCGCTTGCCGGTCAGCCATTTTTGTTTACATATCCATCTACAGTAAAAATTAAGCATGCTAATTGATAATTGGATGATTAATTGACTTTTCAAGATCATGCAATCATATCATCGGTATTTGATATAAAAGGAAACGCAAGGTAAGCTATAACAGTATTCTCTTGATTATATCATGAAAACTTGCTTATACAATGCAGTTTCAATGCTTTTTTTAATATGCATCTTTAAGTAGAAATAATACCGTTTTAAATTATTGAAAAATGCACGCATATGGTAAAATTCTCAGTTGATCGACGCCGTTCGTCTACGGACAAGCGGTGTATGGACGGACATTACCCCGCTACGAAATTTCAGTGCAATGCGGACTTAGAGTCACACAATGTATTGAATAATCCAAACGTGATAGGATTATTACTGTGGTGGGAATATGAGTTAAAAATGTCCTAATATTCTCTGATATAAACACAAGAATTAAAAGATCTGAGATTTAATTGTTAAAGAACGCATTCTCTGAACGTTATTTTCAGTCTCTGACTACATCAAATGCTATGAATTATATATTTTACGATATATCCATACAGTTAGACTGTTAAGTTGACCACCTCATATAGACTAGAACTCCATTCCAGGCCCGTATCCAGTGGGGGATCATAGGGACCGCCTCCCCCCCCCGAAACTAAATTTGTAATAAGACCACAAAAGTACGTATATGTATATACATACGAAACTTGTAAAAAGGGGAGAAAAGACTATCAAGCCCCTTGAATTATCGAAATTCCGACTACAAGGTCTCATTTTGCAGACCATTAATGTGAGAGTACTTTACGAAAGAAATAGAAACCATTTTCTTTAAAAGGGAGACATTATAAAAAATTAAATTTTGATGGCAAAACTACAAGCAAAAATTTACAATGATGTCTGAAGGCAAAATTGGTATTTCCTCATTTATTTTTGTATGATGTATTTCAATAGCGTAGAAATTCAAAATTCATTAGAGGTGGGGTCAAGTGGCTTCAAAGAAGATTATGTGATGCGGTCTTAGAGAAAATAATGTGTTTTGATATCCAATGGGGGTCTTAAGCCCCCTGAGCTCCTCCTTTTCCTAGGCGACCGATCCATTTATATTTTTTCTTTATGATAAAGGTGACACATTTTTATTTGTTATTTTGTAAAAATTGTTGAATCCTCTCCCGAAATTAAACCTTGGCTAGGGCCTTGCTCCATTCATGTGTAATTTGACATTTATACGGTGGATGTTGCTGAGGCATGCACATCCCGACAGAATATGATTGTTTCGTTGAAGGATAAATCAAATGTAACCAGTGTGCTACAATGGGAAAAAATTTGCTTCATATATTTTTGATCGTAAAAGTTATTTAATATTTGAGAGTAAAGAGATTCGGTGTTTTTTATACGCCATCCCATCATAATACAAAATATAGTATCGTATTCACATTATATTGTATTCATTTAATAAATGCTTACTGAGGTAGTAACAGTTTAATTTTAAATTTTAGAACGGTTAATCGTCCATGTGTCCTTCGATAACAAGTTATTAGTACAAACAACAATACAAATCAACGTTTATTGGCGAGAAGCGCTATGGCGGATAGAACGTTCGTCGGTGGGACTTGAACTCCATACGGGCGAGGCCTCATCTACCGATGTGAGTTCAGTGGGTAGAGCCTCCGCCCGGCAAGTGGAAGGTCGTGGGTTCAGGTCCCACCGAAGGCAGAAATATTTATTTTCTTTCGAACGTTTCACCATCTAATCACGCCATACCATCGGCGTTGGTATCACTACGCCAATAAACGTTGATTGATTGACATTGTTGTTTGATTTAATCTGCGTAGTGTTCGATTTATATAAAATAAAAGTTATTAATAGTTAAACATTCTGTCTTTTTGAATGAAATGGAGCATAGTAACTTTTTAAAAGAATTCTTTTATTTGAAAATGTTTAAATAGTCGACCTCAAAGTTGAAACATTAAAAAACAGGACAAAAGAAGTATTTACAAATTATAGGAATACAAAAATTAACCCCCAAAATATTTCGAAATAGGAAACTATCCTTTGTTTTTTTTTCATCTTGAACAGAAAATTTTGAATAAGTGAAAAGTTAAAATTGCATGCATAAGCGCATTAATGATCTAAATTTTAAACAATGAGGTTATTATAATTATTTATTTCTAAATCGTGTTTTAATGAGAATGAATTATTAAAAATATTATTGTTTATGATAATAATAAAAAAAGATCCACTTCATTAATTTTTCATATACACACAAAGAGCAGACATTTGGGGACTGCCAAATATATGCAAGAAAATTTTACGTCGCTTAAAATTAATAAAAAAACCTAAGAAATATAATACAAACATTCTTAAAAGGTGTGCACGCGTCTCTTGTTTCTTAGTTCGCCTTTCTTCGCGCCAAATCTATAAATGAGCACTTCATAGAAGAATTTTTGGATTAGTATCTTTAGATGAATAAGTTGAAATCTTTAAATAAATCTTATCCTTATCTATTAAATGACTCTACGCAATATCTATTAAATAATTCTAGTCTTTATATATTAAATAAGTATAGTTTTTATCTATCAAATGATTCTAGTCCTTATCTATTAAATGATTCTAGTCAAATTCAAATTCAAAAATGTTTATTCGGTAAGATAAATACAAATGATATATATATAAAATATAATGTTATTTGATACAATTATAACTATTATATATATCCTGATTTACTTTGTTTGAACCGACCTTACCTGGGAGACTCTAGAAAAGCCAAGTTGACAAGCCTGCGCAACCCAAGGAGCTTTCAAGGGACAGTGATCGGCCATAAAACTACAAAAAAAAAAAAAAAAAAAAGATATATTAAATGATTTTGTTTTTTTTCTATTAAATGATTCTAGTCTTTTTATTAAATGATTCTAGACTTTTTTCTATTAAATGATTCTAGTTTTTTCTATTAAATGATTCTAGTATTTTTCTATTGAATTATTCTAGTCTTATTCCTATTAAATGGTTCTAGTATTTTTCTATTGAATGATTCTAGTCTTTTTCCATTAAACGATTCTCTAGTCTTCCACTATTCAAAAGTTATTACTTCAAATTCTGTAAAAATGAAATAGCGCATTTTGTAATTTTTATAATTTTAATGAGATATTTTAATGCATTATTTAATGTAAAAAGAGCAAGTTACAAAACAACCTGCAGATAGGGTGATTTCAAGTTTTAAAATCGAATTCGACGTGTTTCAAATCGAAAAAACCTTTGTCCGTTTGAAATGAGTTGAATTTCATATTAATACCCAAAACTTCACGTTTGAACGTTATTTATAATTTTTTATATACCACATAGTGTTAAGTCGAATTTTTATACTTATTTAAAACATGGTTTCCAAACTAAAGTAAAATTAGTTTAAAAGCACTAATAATATGTAAACGAGCATGGTTTCTTCAAAATATTTTTTAGATATCGGGCCTTTATTTCTCCCTAAACTTACTACAATGTTTATGTTATATCCAATCGTAAGTTAGAGTCGGTTCGTACCGGTTCGCATCAACCGGTTGTTAAACTATTTTTAAAAGTAAGAACCTGTTCAAGATATAAAAATTTAAACAACGAATGGCACAGTTAAAAAGTTAGTTTTTAACCATGACACTCGCTGTTTCAATTTTTGTATCTCGATTTCTTGCACAGTGTGTTGCCTATCATCATTAAGAACCGGTTGTTGATTTTTCACTATATGCTAAGTTGAGCAATTGGGTCCCCAGCGAACTTATTATTATTTGTTTTTGGTAATTTACAATTGGTAATATCTATTATGCAAATTGATTTCTTAATCGGAATCTTACATCCTAAGACTATCTCGGAAATATGGAACGAAACTTACAGCGTAACGTAACATATGTGTTAAGATATATATTTATAAACACTAAAGCTTATCCAATTAAAATCTGAGAGAAGTGATTGAAATGCCGTAATTTTAATGGTTGTGTAGTTACAACGATTATGAAATTGCATAAATATGTTGCCTAAATGTGAATTTATAAAAACGGTGGATTTTTAAGTGTTTTATTTTATGGCACAAAATGAAATTTTAGCGTTAAGAAGAAATTGACGATTCGCGATGTAATTTTTGTATTTGTTCTAGCATATACTAATATACAATTAATTCTAATCAATTTTATATTAATATAAATTATATAAATAGCAGTTTAAGATTTATTATATTTAATTTTAATTATACTTGATATTTATTATATTTGTTAAATATCTAATATAAATTGTATGTTTTATATTAATTCTAAACGAATTCCTCTTTCTCTCTATATATAAATCCATAATAAAACTACAAAAGTAAATGGGGTAGATACATGCCGCAACATACGCTTTATCGTTTATAATTTGCAATTTTGCAGTGAATGTAATGTAAAAGCTAGAAGGTCCAAAATCAATCTGGTGATGATTTTCCAGGTCTTTAACAGTCATCTCTTCTCTGATTTTATGTGAATAATGTCGAAGTATGGATAACGACCGTTGAAAACGGAAATTATGGAAAGGGAAACGTTCATTGCCAGTATACATTATCTAAAATAACAAACTTATCGTGGCCTACGAACTACATGAGACCTGTTAATGTGTTTTGCTTTTTTGTGTGAGTGCGTGCGGGCCACGATATGTTTGATGAACAAGTTGCAATTCAAGAAAGTTACGGATTTTCAACAAAAATATGAACATAAATAAACTTGTAAGCTGCGATAAATAAACAAATAAGAACGTATTGTTTTAACTTACGAAGTGAGTAAATACTTTTTTAGTTACAGAAGTATTTTTTATTAGTAAGATACGTATTTTAAAATGAATGTCTTTTAAATTTCGCATTTTACAAAACCCAAAACGAATGATATTTCTGAAATAATATATGTTTTGGCAACTCTCATTGCCACAATATCCATTATCAATTTAGTAAACATTTATTATCAATTCCTCACGAAATTACAAAAACACTGCGCAATGGCTTTCTGCGTTAAACATTCGATAATTGTGCTATCCCTGCGAACGGTAATAATACATTGCAAAATTTCCGAAATAGCCGATTTGAATGAAAGCTCTTCAAAAACTAAACATTTTAATAATCAATTTATACATCCATAAAAAACGGACTAGGCATTAGGGTATAAGGTGAGTTAGGCTGCCTTCTAAGGCCTCAAGTAATATTTTAGATACAAATATTTGTGCATTTGAATTTTTTTCGTGCATATGTATAATTTTGGCAGACAATTTGTTGTATAAAATTTGTCTATTATTAATCTCGTAAGCAATGAACATAAAAATATCGAAATATCTTCTTATTAAGGAAAGAAAAACCTAATAAACGTATCAATAAAACTTCCATCTTGTGTGAAACTTCACCGTTGGAGTAAAAAATCACTGCCAAAAAATATTACATCTCCTTAATAACCGTGACACGCAATTTGAAAAATACATTTTTCATAGGAAAAGAGTGAGAGAGATAGTTTCGTTAAACCATAGAGTAGTCATTTCCAAACTTTCAGATTTCACGTCCTCTTTGACTTCAAAATAAATTTCTGCCTTATTCCCTTGTGTGAAAAATTAGTTCTATAATTTTTTCTTATTTTTTGAAAAAGGTACAGAAATTATTTTCCTAATATATAAGTTTGTAAAGATAAGAGATGTTGAAAAATATATAAAGAAAAATTATGCAAAACATTAATTAAAATTACGTTTATTTCTAAATTCACATAAAATTTTTTCAAATCTCCACTACGTCCCTTACCGAAAATCAGAACTTTCCGGGAAGCCATAATGCACAGTATATAAACCTATCATAAAAAGCTATGGTAAATATAGCGTGGTAACATATAACACTGCCCTTACTTAGAGTAATTTTTAAATCACACTTATGCAATTTTTTCTTAGAAAATCTAATGTATTTTCTTCAATCAATCAAATTTTTTATTTGTCATCCAGTACATCAATGAGTCACAGCCATCCACACACACCCTCGAGTGAGCGTAGCCGCTTCAGCAGCCTTGGCCAACGCGGTTACTTCCGCTAAGATGCAGTGTGTGTGTGTGTGTGTGCGTGGGAGGGTGACAAGTCCGCCTTAGCATAGGACTTCGGCTGTGGTGCCTTACAACTTATGACACATTTATTACGGTCTTAAAGGTTCAAAATTATTAAATAATCAAAATATTGAAATTTTTTGTTTGAACTGTGTAATTTACTTAGGGGCAAAGCTGTACACAATGGAAGTTAAGGTTAAACCCTACACGTTTGAGCGATATTGTTACAAATTCCTTATGAGGGGGAAAAAAGTTCTACCACCCCCACCCTGCTCACCAATTTTCAGAATTTTTTTCCCAAAAAATTCCTGTCCACGAGCCGGCTTGCAGGAATGCGATTTGGTCACTCAGTTCTGGTCACGCCGTAGAAAATTAGGTTAAATTGGAGAATTTGGCCAGCGAACCGTACTAATCCGCTTTCCTAAGAAAACCTAGGAACCTAGTAGGAAAAAAGAAGATTTTCTGTTCATTAACTGCGAAAAGCTAGTTGCGGATGGTGACCGGGTGGCCGGATTTGTTGAACTCTATGTATATTAACATATTGATAGTCCAGTATTTGCTATCTGCGTGTAGACTGTCGTACAGCGATCCGAATGTCACTTTAAGCATTCTATCCCGATCCAGAGGCGCTAAATTATCCTTTGGACGTAAAACTATAAACTGACTATAAAGCACATACTAGAAACTTGATATAATTTAACAACGGCACTGCGCTAATTCAAATAAGTTTCATCGTTGCTCAGGTTTACTGGACAAGAATATTATGATTGCAGCAAATGTCGTTTGGGTATAAATAAATATAATTAATAAATATTATTAAATTGATTACACTTAAGTGTCTTGAAAAGACGCTTTCCATAATCAGTATATGAATATATTGCACTTACTTTTGCAATTTGATTTTTCTCTATTGTCCAATTAAAACGTTTATTTAAAGAAACCTTCAAACACACGAGTCTCGCACATTACTTCCCGCATTGAGCATTGCAAATCCCGGAGCTACCTATGCTAAGGACCAGTAAACCTTCAAAAACAAGAATTCACATGTTAAATTTTTTTCTACTGTTTATGTGGCAGCATCAGAGGAAGGATAATGTCTACTCGTGTAAGAATGTTGATTAACTAATGGTGATGTAACGTGTATGGTTATCAACAGCCACTTTTAAATCTAGAAAAAACAATTCACATACTCTTATTATTATTAAAAATCTCCCGTTATCAGAGGCACTTTACCGCAGCAGGTAGGATTCCCGCTGCCCATAGGGCATGGTGACCCGCCTCTTCGCGGCGACTGGTATCAAATATGGAACTCTATCCTATTTGCAGATGCAATGATAAAGAATTGCAATTTTTTATAAGCTATGCATAAGTGATTGCGTGTAAGCATGCATTTTAGAAAGTCAAAAATTTTATTTCTGACATTTCATGACATACAGGGTCATTTTGTACTGCCGATAGATTGGGAACCGCTAGTCTAGAACTATAGTTATAAAAAGTTACTTTACTAAAACCATAGTAAATAAAGCTTTACGGAAGTTATTCGACGTCAATTAGGTAACCAGTAAATATGCAAAAATAATATTGGAAACTAACTAGATGTGACTAACTAGCGTGACGTTCTTTTAAACTTTAGTTAATCTCCTGTGGCACTATTTTCACTGACTGTGGTTCTGTATTAAATGAAAAATGTATAAAAAAAAAAAGTAGTATTTTCCTTATAATTGCATAGAAATATAATAGGAGTATGATAATACAATTTATATTTATTAAATTTTTGCAATTGTCTGGTGTCTTCATCAAAAAAGTCTGGCGTCATGGAGCTATCTTGTCTTCGTGAGAGAATTTTTATTCTAGAATTTTTTATTTTTTTTTTGGAGTATAAAATGCCTTTAATTTTAGTTAATAATATTACAAAATATAAAAGAGAGAACGCAGGGTGTGTGAGAGCGTGACATTATTCAAATTAAAATTTTATAGTAATTAAAATAATTTATTTTATTTCGAATAAATAATAAAATCAATAACCAATAATTTTTACGATTGTCTTGTATATATATATATTTTAATTTTAAGATAATTTTAATATTACCTTTTCCTATGACTTCTTAATATTTGCATTTAAGGGTATAAGTATGAAAACCTTCTTTGATAGTTTAATGCAACAGCACCTAACCTTTTTAATGGCCCCACTCCTAGAAAATCTTTTATTAGTATTCGCATCCTTTATAAAAGTAATATCATATTTGAAAGACTGTCTCTGAACAAATTGAACGTAAAGAAATAATTATAACAAATAAATAAAAATCTCCCACGAAAAATTACAAAAAAAACCCAAAAACATACCCCCGGTGACTTTGTGTGTTGACCATTTGGCAATTGTGTTAACTCTGAGATAAGCAATAATATCTTATAAAAAACTTTTATACGGAGAAAGGGAGCGTCATCTCTGTGCTTTGGTGGCCTAGCGGTTAAAGCACTTTGGATCTAACGGTGGGACCCTAGTCCGGCTCTAGGCCAGGGAGATATCTGTTCTTCTCCTTTACATTAAGAGCTCTAATTTGAGTTCAAGCGTTGGTGTCAGAAATTACTATCTATAAAAATTTCCCACGAAAAATTGCAAAAAACATATCCCGGTGGTTCTCCGTATTGGTCATTTGACAATTGTGCTAACCCTAATAAGCAGTGGCGGTTCTAGGCAAAAACACTTGGGGGCCATGGTCCTCCTGGCCCCAGCCTAGAACTGCTACTGCTTGTCTTACACAAATACAAATTAAAACTTATATACAGAGAAAACGAGCGTCGTTCCTGTGCCTTGGTCGCCTAGCGGTTAAGGCACCCAGGATTTAAGGGAGGAAAGCTAGTTTGACTCTATGCTAGGGCGATGCCTTTTTTTCTCCTATGTATTGAAAGCTCTAGTTTTCGTAGTAGCTCGTCTGAAGCGTGAGTGTCAAAAATTGCTATCCATAAAGGATTGATCTTTTAACTCAATTCATAAAATGAAAATATAAATTGAGCAATTAGAATATAACTATTTATATTCAAATTTTTTAATTTTGTTATATGTCTTACCAGGACCGGTTTCAAGAGAGGGGAATACGGGGCATTCTCCCTGAGTGGCAGAATTTTAGGGGCAGCAGAAAGCGGGATTATTTGAAATGAAGTCATTTTAGGCGGCAAAACACATGTTCGCCCCGAGCAGCATAACACTCAGCGTCTACCCTTTGTCTTACTTATTTAGTTTACTGTAGAAGAGGAAATTCGTTGCCCTTTGTCTACTTGTATAATTATATTAAGATTTATAAACACAGTGTAGGACCGATTGTTTGAAATTTTAAAGACCGAAAGGACCAAAATCTGGAAGCTTTCTTTTCTTCATTAATGAATTACCAATAATTCAAGTTTATAAAATTTAAAAGCATTTATCAAAGAAAAGTCAAAATATTTAAAAGAAACAATATTAACTGATTTATTCCAAAATAAGGATTAAATTAATAAGGTCAGTGTATACGTAAATGTTTTATATATGGAGAATAATATTTATTGGAATACTTGTTGTAGTTTGCTATAAATTTATAATTTTAAAAACGCCTAAATTAAATGATTAATCTCATAAAGCATTGTGTTACAGATGAAGATATTTAGTAAGTTTATTCAAAAGTTTATTAAGAATTTTTCTTTCGCTTCATGGAAAATTTGACAAAAAATCATTTGTGTAATAAGTTTTGAACATTCGCGAACGATCTACACTATATGCCCAAAAGTATCCGGACACTTTGAATTTTTTAATTTTTTTCGAATTTCTAAAAAACTGCTCAGCCAATTGTTCTCTAACTTTGGAGATATATAGAACATGCTTGAATTCATACTTTTTAACAAAGTTTCGGTGACTTGTGCATTTAGGGGGTTACCCACATATTGACAGTGAAAAAATATATTTGATTGATCACTCACCCTGTATCATAAAAAACTGGAAATTATTTGTAACTTTCAGAAAATATTTAACCAACTATGCTTAATGCGTGTGTTTATTTTTGTAAAACAAACATGTATATTCATGAAGATGGAAATGTTTCTTTAAGAAAATTCAAATTTCGTTACAATTTTTTTGCTTATAATATCCACCATTTTCAGTCAAATTTCCCAAAACGTACAAAACATTTTTCAACGTATAATAAAAATATTGATTATACAATTAAAAAATAGAAATAAAATGATAAAATTAGAAATAAATATATTGAATATACGATGAGGTATGAGCATTTGAAGAAATTTTTTTTCACTGCCCATGGGCGAAAGATATGAATAACTTTCTTTCATAATTTTGTAGTAATAGGCAACTTGAAAAAATTGGGATATCTTGAAAATTCAGAAAGTTATGGATGATATATTGAGCCGTATATCTCCAATCTCTGAAAGTAGCTAAAAGATAAGCAGTTTTTCCACAAATTGTCATATTCCAAATTACGAAACACTCCTACTCTGAAAATGAAATATTCCAGATTTATGCAAATAAGGATCAAAAGTATTCGGACACCCCTCTACGTGGTGGATTCTGTTAGTGACGTCAAATTTCTAGCTCTCAGACAAGTATAAAAGAAGTCTGACGAGTTAACAATTATAATTTCAAAGCTAGAAAAGTAAAATGGGAGGAAAGGGCGAGCTAAATGATTTTGAACGTGGTGAAGTCATTGGTTGTCACCGCTGTGGAAAATCTGTTCGTGAGATTTCTGTGATGTTACGAGTGCCCCGTTCCACCGTTAATGATGTTATCGTAAAGTGGGAACATACGGGGACTACAACGGTGCATCCACGACCTGGTCGACCACTTCGTCTAGTAGACAGGGAACGCAGAGTGATGAAAAGAGTTGTGAAAGCGAACCGCATGAAATCGGCGGAAAAAGTTCGTGCGGATTTTCAAAAAGCCTCTGGATGCAACGTCAGCACAAAAACAGTTCGTCAGGAACTGCAAAGTCTTGGTTTTCATGGCCGAGCAGCTGCATATAAACCAAGCATTACTGCAATCAATGTCAAGCGTCGCTTACAATGATTCAAAGTGTGCAAAACATGGAGCCTGCAGCAGTGGCGTGAAGTGTTATGGAGCAATGAATCACGGTACACTATTTGGCAATCAGATGGTAGAGTCTGGGTGTGGAGAATGCTGGGTAAACGCTTTTTACTTGACTGTATTGTGCCGCAAGTTAAGTTTGATGGTGGAAGCATAATGGTTTGGGGTGGTTTCTCATGGTTCGAGCTTGGCACTTTAATTCCTTTGAAGGGAACTCTGAAGATGGAAGGCTATCTCGACATTTTAGGCAGTTCCATGTTGTCTACATTGTGACAACAGTTTGGAGTGGGTTCATTCTTGTTTCAACAAGATCGTGCTCCTATCCACACAGAAAGGGCTGTACAGAGCTGGTTTGCTGACATGGATGTTGAGGAATTGGACTGGCCTGATAAGAGCCCAGACCTAAATCCCATAGAACACCTATGGGATGAATTAGAACGTCGACTGCGAGCTAGGCCAAAATGGCCCACATCAGTGAAAGAGCTGACTAATATTCTTTTGCAAGAATGGCATGCAATTCCCACTGAAAAATTCCAGAAACTAGTAGATAGCCTCCCAGATAGAGTGGCAGTCATCACTGCAACAAAAGGTGGTCCCACTTCATACTAATTTTTGACTTCTTGTTGGTTTGTTGTATTTTTATGGCGCAAGGACAACAATGGTCATTCTGCACCAAGCAAGGTTTTTGACTTCTGTAAAGGAGAAGCAAAACATGCAGGTACTCGAATACTTTTGATCCTTATTTGCATAAATCTGGAATATTTCATTTTCAGAACAGGGGTGTTTGGTAATTTGGAATATGACAATTTGTGGAAAAAACCCTTATCATCTAGCTACTTTCAGAGAATTAGAGAAATACGGCTCACTATATCGTCGATAACTTTCTGAA
Source organism: Dysdera silvatica (assembly GCA_006491805.2). Lineage (NCBI taxonomy): Eukaryota > Metazoa > Arthropoda > Arachnida > Araneae > Dysderidae > Dysdera > Dysdera silvatica. Next base: position 2,409,808 of record QLNU02015360.1, on the reverse strand, counting down.
TTTTCAAGATATCCCACTGGTATTTTTTTTAAGTTGCCCTATACTATTGACTACAAAATTATGAAAGAAAGTTATTCATATCTTTCGCGCATGCGCAGTAAAAAATTATTTTCTTCAAATGCTCATATCTCATCGTGTATTCAATATATTAATTTCTAATTTAAGTATAATATTTTTCTTGTACGTTGACAAATGTTCTGTAAGTTTCGTGAAATTTGACTGAAAATTGTGGATATTATAAGCAAAAAATATGTGACAAAATTTGGGTTTTCTTAAAGAAACGTTTCTATCTTCATGAATATACATGTTTGGTTTACGAAAATGCACACAGGCATTAAGCATAGCTGGTTAAATATTTTCTGAAAGTTACAAATAATTTCCAGCTTTTTATGATACAGGGTGATCAAATATATTTTTTCACTTTGTCAATATGTGGGTGGTCCCCTAAATGCACAAGTCACCGAAACTGTATTGCAAAGTGTGCATACAAGCATGTTCTATATATCTCCAAAGTTAGAGAACAATTGGCCGAGTGGTTTTTTAGAAATTCGAAAAAAAAAACAAAAATCCAAAGTGTCCGGATACTTTTGGGCATATAGTGTATATACCGGAAAGCAAGGGATCCTATGTAAGAATACGAGGAATATTGCATTCCTACATATTATACAGAAAACGTTAATTTATAAATTGGTGGAATCAAGTAATATTTATTGCACAAAATCAAAGCAGTTTTTCCTAAAGTAAAATAATTTTGATATTTTTAATAGTCGTTTCTACAGGAAGTGCTACGTTAACATCTATAGTCTACAAAAATCTATTGCCTAAGAAAAACTCATCATGTATCGAATCAATATTTATTGAATATGATAATACTGAAACTGCAGATTCAAATTTCGCATTCGGAAATATGAACATAAAATCGAAAATGTTCAACTTTGTAATAGGAATTTAGTCTTCACCTGAATAGATAACCATTTTATAATGCATCCTTGATCTCCTTATTTTTTTGGCATTAAAGTTTCGTGTATTTTACCATTGGTTTTAGTACAACACAGTTTAATATTTCAAAATATATAACGTATAAATTATTGAATGAAATTCCTCATGAAAATATTACGTTTTTCAAAGAAAATTTTGTATTTAAAGGAAAGAGAAGTAGCGAAATAAAATATTGGAGATAAGCAATTGAAGAATTACTCGGTGACAAGGAAAATCGTCGGCGATAAGCGAATTATCGATGAACAGTTTTTTATTACGGTTTTTCCTTAATTCGATCACACTTTGGATCAGAATAATGTAACAGAAGGAAGAGATATAAATTGTCATTTCCGACTGCATAATAATAAGATTTTACCTCCAACCTCCAAAGGCTTAGAAATTGGATTCTGATGGTGACTAAGGTATATATATATATACACACACACTTATGTCCAAAAGTTAAGCATACTTGTTGTTTGGTCCCTTATATATTAGGCAATCACGTTTTGTCTCTGTTCTTATTTTTTGCAATTGTGACCTTTGTATTTCTCTAACTCTAAAAGGAGAAAAGGGTATCGAAATAAGACTGCATAAAATATGTACAATGAAGCTAAATTCGGAGTAGTGTAGGTTTGACAGAAGGGTTCCCGGTAAAGGTTGGACTGCACCAGGGTTCAGCTCTCAGTCCTTACTTATTTGATCTGATAATGGATGTTTTAGTGAAAGACGTAAACTGTAATGCACCATGGAGTATGCTGTTTGCAGATGACATTGTACTATGCGAAACATCCTGTGAAAAAGTAGAAAGGAAAACCGAGGAATGGGGGAAAGTGTTAGAGGTTTGAGAATAAGCAAAACAAAGACAGAATATGTGGTACTAAATGGAGAAAGCGTAAGTAGCATAGGTCTACAAGATGAAGGATTACCATCGGTGCAAAAATTTAAGTATCTTGGATCGTTCATAGGCTGCGATGGAGTTTTGACCACAGAGATACAATACAGAATCTAATGTGGGTGGTTAAATTGGAGAAAGATGAATGGAGTGCTCTGTGATAGGAAAGTAAGCGCTAGGATGAATGGAGTGCTCTGTGATAGGAAAGTAAGTAGTAGGATGAAAGGAAAATTGTATAAAACTGTAGTGAGACCTGCAATGTTATGCGGGGCGGAGACTTGGCCAATTACAAGAGCGCATGAAAGGAAGATGGAAGTGGCTGAGATGAGAATGTTGAGGTGGATGAATGGTGTTACAAGGAGGGATAAAATAAGGAATAACCTAATTAGAGGTACGGTCAAGGTTGGACCCATAGGAAGAAAAATACAAGAACATAGGTTAAGATGGCTTGGGCATATGGAGCGGAGAAATGAGGAATATGTGGGAAAGGTATTGGATAGGCGGGTGGTAATGGGTAAGAGGAAGAGGGGAAGACCACGGCTGAGATGGAAGGATAAAGTGACGGAAGATCTGGAAGAGTATGGATGGAGTAGAGAAGAGGCATTGGATAGAAGATTGTGGAAGAGAAGATTAAAGGACCATAACGCCGACCCCATATAACATGGGAAATGGCAAAGCGAAAGAAGAA
>QLNU02015360.1:2390336-2407150 GCA_006491805.2 Dysdera silvatica | reverse complement strand
AATCAATTATCGATGAATTATTTAATCTACAAACGCGCAAGAAATTATGTTACAGCTTTCTCTCAGTCCTCTCTCTGCCTTTATGTTACACGTATAATGGTAAAAAAAATGCCCTCTTTAATTATGGAGACCTAAATAGTCTATTTGTAGCAATATAGGTCGATATACTATATATCATGGAGTCAAATAACAAGGTAATATTATTATGTCCTTCTGTGGCAGATTCTGCCAGATGTTTTGTAAGCGTTGGTCTATTAGCTCCTATTCCGTAACCGTTACACACTGTTGCCCCTTTCAATTGATTATGTTTTATAAAACTGCTAAAGAGATTTCCACTTACCCAAAGATTTCTGACTCGGAACTCCATTTCGAATTTTAAAAAACCGTCCGTGTGATTAATTATGTTTGGATTTGTCCAATTCCGTCGTTGTTTAGCGAATTTCGATGCATTTTTAGTGCACCGTTAAAAAATGCGGTCCTGATAGGTTAGCAGACGAAATTAAGGGTTTGAAACTACTTGCCTTCGCGATATTAAAAATTTAACGACTCTTTCCCTTAAAGCTATTTTGACGGTTTACGTCTGTGAATTATGAATCCGTCATAGAGAGCCACCGTTTGCAAGTTTGGAATGTTAAGGCGCTTACAATTCAACAGACTTCGTAAGCTTTAGTGATAAAGTGGAACCTAGGCAGGGAGAGAGCGCTTACCTTACAAATACAATATATCTCGTTATACCCTCTCCACCAGCCTAAATTCCCGGGAGAAAAAGTTTATTGTTCAGAATGATTGATGTCTTTATGCGACTTCAGTTTGTTCGAGGGCAACGGGGAAAAAATCACATATAAATAAATTAAATTATGAAGGATAAAGTCGTTTCGAGAGAGATAAACTAGTACTATTACAATAATAAAACGGGGATAATAATTAAGTTCGTAAAACAGACTTCTACTTAAGCACAGTAGAAGTAATTTATAAAATTAGAGAATGCTGTGAATATTTTACTTAGATAATAACTTTACAAAAAGAATTTACTTTTAATTTTTCAAAGTTAAAATTCTACAAATTTTGCTTAAAAACTAACGCAAAATTGATGAATAAAATTCTTCGAGAAATTTTGATATACCATTATTACCATGGTATTAAATCATGATATACAACCATATAAAATGTAAAATCATTGCATTTAAGCGTTCTATACATACACCCATTAGGATATTAAACTATTATATTGGATGAAGGGCTCTTCAACTGTTTTTATTCATATTTTCACTGGGAAACAGTGTTGACTCTGTACTTATTGCTGGGTGTTCCGTTTTCTGCCAGAATTTTTACTAATTGAATAATTACACTATATAGCCAAAAGTTATGGAACACCTTCAATTCCAGACATTTTTCTGAATCTCTGGAGAAATACCAATGCATTGTTCTTCAACTATGGTGATGTAAAGCAGCGGTCGCCAACCGGTGGTCCGCGAGAAAATTTTGGTGGTCTGCAGAAAAAGCTGGACATTATTTTCATTTTTAATGTTTTATTAATAATAAAACAAAAATAATATTCTAAGAAATTCTCATATTCTGAATGACAATTTCCACCTTTATATTGCACTAAATTCACGAAATGTGGTCCGCGGGATTTAAAATTATGAATTTAGTGGTCCGTGAGGTCCGAAAGGTTGGCGACCGCTGATGTAAAGAACATACTTAGACTCAAAATTTTCAATGACGAGTGCATTTAGGGAACCGTCAAGAAACTGAAGAAAAAATATATATTTATGATCACCCTCTATTATAAAACCCTGTAAATGATCAACTAACTAAAAAAATTTATTTTATTTGCTATTTGCAATATTTGTATGTATTTTCGTAAGAATAGAAAGTGTATCCACGAAGGTAAGACTGTTTCTTTAAAACAGTCAATTTCTTTCCGCAAGTTTTTTGCTTATAACGTGTCGAGTTTTCAACCAAATTTCACAAAACTTACAAGAAACTTGAAGACCTATAAGAGAATCATTATACTGCAATCTGAAATCAATCTATGGAATATTTGATGAGATATGAGTATTTATAGAAAATATTTCTTAACTGCGCACGTGCAAATATAGTATTATTTTCTTTTCTGAAGTCGGTAGCAAACTGTATCATCATCATCATATTCAACCATTATCTATCCACTGCTGGATGAAGGTCTCTCCAAATGCTTTCCACACAAGTCTATCCTGGGCCATTCGTTTCCACGTCACCCCAACCTCTTTTCTTATTTCATCCACCCATCTAGTTTGAGGACGTTTTCTAGGTCTTCGGTGGTCTCTTGGAATCCAGTTCAGAATTTCTGTTGTCCATCGTTGATCAGTTCTTCTTGCAATATGCCCAGCCCATCGCCATTTCAGCCCTTTTACTTTAACAATGATGTCCTCTACTCTAGTTTGCTCTCTCACCCAAGTGTTTCTTTTTCGATCTCTCCTAGTTATTCCAAGCATGCACCTCTCCATGCTCCTTTGCGTTGTCTGTAACTTTCGTATTGCTCCAACTGTTAGACTCCATGTCTCTGATCCATAAGAGAGGACTGGCAATACACACTGGTTGAAGACCTTTCTTTTTAGACACAAAGGCAATTTCCCCTTCAGGATAAAACTGTTTCTTCCAAATGCACTCCAGCCAAGTTTAATACGTCTGTTGAGTTCTATGTTATAATTGGGTCGTTTGAGTTAAGTGCGCATCTCGTTTAACGTAGCATTACATTTTCTGTCTCTTTGTATGTGTGCGTGTGAGCTACAAAATTTAACTATCTGAGTTAGACCAGCGTTCCGTCACATTCGAGCTATGATACATTTACACACATTGAAGCTTACTGGAAATGGAATCCAAGATCGACAACAATTCCCAGAAGCTTTGGCTTAAACCAGTGGCTTATATATACGACATCTCTAGCTAAGACTGGAAGAATGGCGAACATTACGCAAATTTAATTAGGATGACAAATACACAATGTTTTTAGCGTAGTTACTAATTTAAAATATGATTCGACGTACGTTTCGAGAGAACATGGTCTCTCCTCCTCTGGCCTGGATTTACCAATTTGAAAGTTGGCCACCAAATACAACTCTGTACTCCTGTAAAAAAATTTATTAATCGCTTACGGCAAAGTATCAACCACTGTGTGTTAGCGAAATCTTTAGTGTTCGAAACCATACTAGCTACATGTCATTTTCGCGGCGCCCAAATTAGGGACCGCTAGGTTAAATTATTTAGCTAATAAATCTCTTTAAATTCTTGATTCGGGTATTGACTTCCTTCCTTTCTTTCTTTTCTTTTTTTTTTTTAATCTACTTACATTTTCAGTTGATACGTCGTTTTGAAGAATCCTAATATTACGTTAAAAAGATCATGCATTATATTAATATGTGGCTAGTAAAGCTTTTTCAAGTGCTTCAAAAATACACATGTGGTGGATCAAAATCATACAGCGTATATAATTTAAGGTTGCACAAATAGAACCGGATGTACTCCGTATTCTTTTGGAAGTCTATTGTATGCTTTTCCTGCTCGTGGGCACTAGCTTGCAACCGTGTGTTGCATATAGAATAAAGAAAATTCAGACACATCCGCTTTAAAGCAACAATCAAACTAATCCTTACATGTGTGTGTATCTCCCATCCTCGCCCCTCGTATTTTAAACCTTTTTTTATACAGTTTTGTACCCCATTATACCAGCCTACTTAAATGAGACAACGCATTCTAATCTTTCGGACATATTGCATATGATTTCAGTTATTGCAAAGCGCTTTCAAAATACGTATTTACTTTATAGATATATGTGCGAAAGACTATGGGAAGTTTTTAGATACTCCAAATACCAAAAAATTCAAAAGTAGTTTTATTTACTTTTTTCGAAACCTTTTATACAGAAATTGATAAACTTTATGCATTTCTAGCCCGGACTGTTAAGTATCGAGACCGCTGATAAAGTGCTTCCCTTAAATCTTTCGCATATTTCTATTATTTCTTAACTTAAAAGTCGAGTTCAATGCCTTTCATTTCTAACATGTGGGGATCAAAAAAGTCACACGGAGACAATTATGACGAAAATGATTGGTGTGGCAAAATAGCAATGGATTTCAATTATGGTATCTTCACAATTGAAGTCCCAATATGTGCAGATACACTGCAATGATACTGAAGCTAATAACCACTGCACAATTTGAGATGCCTTTCACACCCGCACTTGAATAATTGTGGCAAAAATATAAATATGCACTATTCATTTGTAAATATATTTTTTGGCACTATAAGGATGATTATAGCAACTCTTTGTGCTCGCAAATAATGAAGCTATGGTTCCTTGCAAGTTCTTCTTGGTTTTATTTATTCTCTGGTTGGTGACATCTCATTTTAAAATCAAAAAATCATTGTTATATGGGGAGGTACGCAAACACATGAAATATTTTTTTGCATTAGTGACATTGAAATGTGCTGAACGGGGTCTCTCTTTGTTCTTCCTACATTCGAATTCGACACACGAAATAAGAATTTTATCGTAGAAAATTTTTGATCCGTAAAACTTAATTCTTTGAAAGCAGTCTTCCGATTTTAATTTCTTTTTATTATAATTATAAAAGATAATAGAAAAATAATCTTTTCCGTGTCACGGTTCTTAGTAAAATCAAAATTGATGGCAACATTTATTCTTTCATATCTGAGTGTAAAAGTAAGGAAATACGCTATGATATACCCGGTGTTTTTTAATAAGAGTATTAAGTGACCCCTAAAATATGTTTGAGATATTTAAAGTATTGTAAGTGTAGCTAAAAGTTTGAATCCTTTTATAGCTATATACACCCTATAACAAAAAAATCGACGCACCAAGAAGGAGTTGTCCGATTGCGATAAAAATTGGTGGATGTGAAGAACATACATAGAAAAAGAAACGATTAAAATTTCAGAACAATTGAATGATTTATTGCAGAGTTTGACCGTTACAAAGGGAGGAAGTCAATAAGGCGTTGGTCCACCTCTGGCCTGGATGCAAGCTGTCACCCGGCGTGGCATAGACTGATAAAGATCCCGGATGGTGTCCTGCGGAATTTCTTGCCAAATTGTCTCCAACTGTCGGGCTAAATCGTCAACATTCCGGGATGGTTGCAATCGCCTTCCCATAGCGTCCCAAATGTGCTCTATGGGAGAGAGATCAGGAGACCTAGCTTGCCAAGGAAGTGTTGGGCAAGCTTGAAGACAATTCATAGCAACACGTGCCGTGTGCGGCCGGGCATTGTCTTGTTGAAACGTAAGTCCAGGGTGTCGCAAAAGGAACGGTAACACAACCGGTCGTAGAATGTCGTCTACGTACCGCTGTGCTGTAAGTGTGCCAGAAATGACCACCAAAGGGGTCCGGCTATCAAAGGAGATGGCACCCCAGACCATAACGCCCTGTTGTGGGCATGTGTGGCGTGCGATAGTAAGGGCAGGATCCCCACGCTGCCCTGGACGTCTCCAGACACGTCTGCGGTTGTCGTCAGGACACAGTTGGAAACGGGACTCGTCACTAAAGACTATACGTCCCCAGTCAGCGCAGTTCCAAGTTGATCGAGCCCGGCACCACTGTAATCGGACTTGACGGTGTAAAGGCGTGAGAGGTAAGCGGCGTAACGGTCGGCGCGAGCGTAAATTCCGCTCTCTCAGTCGTCTGCAGAGGGTCATGTTGGACACATGTGTGCGGGCCACACGTTAGATAGTTGATAACGACGAATCCGGTGCTGTGACAGTTGCTCTGACAATCGCTCTGTCTTCCCGTTCTGTTGTGGCCCTAGGTCGACCACTGCCATCCCGATGCTGACATCTGCCGTTGTTGACCCACTCTTGCCAGCACCGTCCAATCGCCGCATCGCTTCGACCCACATGTCCAGCGATTCTTCGATTCGTCCAACCAGCCTCTTTCAATCCGATAGCACGACCTCTTTCAAACTCTGACATATGCTCGTAATGAGCACGAATCTTTCGGCGAGGCATTGTTACAGTCGACGTAAGATATCCGCAGTCAAAATGCAACAGAAATTTTGACCACATATTGAGAATCGCTCCTTATATACACCTGCTGAATGCGCAGTTCCGATGCGCTGGAGTTCCCGCTATTCATTCATTGGACACCAAATTTTAATCATTTGCATGTTCGGTCAAAATGTCTTTGCATACGAAATTTCATTACAATCGGACAACTCCGTCTTTGTGTGATTTTTTTTTATAGAGCGTATTTGACGATAGCTTGATTCTTACAATTTCAGCTTCATAGTATTGTTTTATAAAACTTACCCTGCTTTTATATTTGCTGTGTTCGGCTATATTAATAATTTTAGCTATATATAATTATAGTTTGTTCATATAGTTTTTAATATACATATGCATTACATATGTTATATAGACATTTTATACAATTTTTTTAATATTTATATACGTAATTATAATTTTAGCTTGTAACGATTACTGAAGTTAAAGTTTTATTCTCCTAACGGTGTTATACTTTTTAGTGCTTTTAAAAGTGTACTAGTAGTTACAAACTTATATTTTGATCTAGAAAGAGGTATGATTTGGCATTTGTCAACATTGGAAAAAAAAACACAAGTTTGTTAACAGACGTTTATTGTCATCACAAGGTTACAACTATAACTATACGTCCACTAGAACATATCTTCAAGCTCATAATTCGATAACATATTGGATCCTGTAAACACGTCCATACTGGAAATACGGCAACGATCCCTTGAATTCGTCATTAATTCACTGGTAAGAACTGCCCTTGCAATCAAGCTACAAATATTTAAACTTATTAGCTTTGCGACAGTGTAACATCCAAACTATTCACTATGTCAATAATTAAAATATTAAACTATCGTTAACCTGGATTGTTAATCCAGACGCTAACTTCTAAGAACTTTACTTCAAAAAGAGTCCTTAATCACAAGGAACTAACACAGGGTTTAATCAGCTATCAAGGTTCTTCTTCAATTGAAGGATCTCAGAAATCGTAATAGGATTTCGACCTCTACTCTAAACCTATAGCTAAAGTTCCATAATGGTTAACAGCTTACTGTTCATTATTCAGCAATAGTTCTAACTTATGTCAGTTATATCCGCATTAGCAATAATAGTAACACAATATAAACACAAAATCTATTAAACTTAAACTATAATAATTAACGCAAGTCTATATCGCCATATTCGTCGGCATCAGTCCTCCAACGTCTCTTCTTCAAGGGCGGCAAAAACATCCGGTTCGGCAGAAACGTGTATATAGCTGCCTTCTAGTGTAAATGCCTTTCAATTCCCGCTTTGGAACGATTACTATCTCTGAACAGAGATTCACATAGACCTTAGCACTTCAAGCTACTTCTCACTAACAAAGAACATTCGGTGGCAACTACTTCTTAAATCTTGACCTTGCGCCACAATGCGCTCGACTTCTTACCCTGACATGGCCTTACGTTAGAAACTAAGCAAAAACGAACTAAATAATAAAATGGCAAGCTCTTGGCTTGCTAATAAGCGAACAGAAGAGAAGCTTCAACAATTGCAAGAGCGCTCAACATCTCAACAAATCAATGTTAAATAGTTTAGCTTTATTACACAATCACGCAAAACATGGAAGACCGGACTGACGTCATTCCGTTTCTGACGCCTTCTAACAGTAACTAATGACTTAAAACAACCCAGCTGGTTGTGTTTTTGACTTTACTGATAAATAATTGTCTCTAACTCGTTATAAGCTATATATAATTTCAGCCGTACAGTTAATTTTTATTTATTTTAAATATTAAAAGAAACATAAGGGTTAAAAAAATATTCACTAAAATACAAAAAAAGAAAAAAAGGAAAATGTGAAAAATAATATATCTATAACAAAATATTGTACCTGTCACGTCTTAATGTATAATTTTCTAGAATTTAATGACATCATATTTATATCAAATTTCATAACTAACTTAAATTATCAAGTACTCTATTCAAGCTAATTCGACTTTAACTCTTATATATAATATTAGTTTTTTTTAAGCAACAAATTCAAGAAACTAGGAAAGGTCAATAACATGAAGTATAAAAGAAACTAATGATATTAAAATTTGGATATAAACAACAAATATTTCTAGCTAAAGGGTATGGACAAAGCTGCTACAAGTGCATAAAAATTTTATATGAAGTGAAATCACATCAGTATTTTTTTAATGTAAACTTACAAAAATTTTCATTATAGTGTGTTAGCTTCTTTTACAATATTAATCTACTATAGCCATTAGCGCAATCAGTGGTGGGCTAGGGGTGGCTTATCCCTCTATAGAAAAGTGAAAATTGCACATGAATGATATGTGCTGAATATTGAGGTTGGAGATATAGCCCCCTCTTCCCCCCACACACCTTAGAACTCAAGGCTAGCCACGTTAGTGACCATAGTTCGTTTTAAAATTACGTTGAATACATGAAAATATATATATTGGTAGAAGCAAAAAGCTCAGGAAAAATTTTTTGTTAATATATCATAGTTTTTATAATAAATATATTATGATATTTATGAAGGTTCGTTACATATTTTTTCATTTCAAATTGTGGAATTTGTTTTTTTCATAAATGCGTGCGCTTTAAACTTAAAATCATAAGACCATTCTTTCGGTATTAAAAAAAATCTTAATGGGGAAAAGTGTTTTTACGTAAAATAAAGACCAAAAATGTTAAAGCCCGTCATAAAACAATTATTTCTGCAAATTCAACTGCGTAACACAATTAACAAGAAAGAGGCGGTTGGCAGGTTGTGTTTATCAAAGATATTAGCGCTAAAATCCATAAAATTAATTTTTTCGTTATTATCCTGGCAGCACTATAATTTGTAATAGTTTCCGAATAGATTCTGGATTGACAGTAAAGGCGTATACTGATTTTTTCGAACTCTATATTACGTTGTTGTCCTTCTTATGTTTTTTTTCCCTCACTCCTGATATAGTAACACTATGTGACTCAAAATTAAACGTTGCTTACAAAAATTTATAGTAATTTTATAAAAATTTGAAGTTTTGCATGAAAAATGCCCTATTGGCGATGACTAAGTGTTACAAAGATGACAAAAATTTTAAAGATAAAGTCAAGAACGGGGGTTGTAGCTTATTAATTTTGATTTAAAATAAAGCATTTATTTTCTATATTTATTAGGAATATTCTTGTTAAAATTTCCTATTTCCCTATAAAGTTATATATTGCTTAAAATTTTCTAATACCCTGTTATTGAAAGGAAAAGATTAAATGAAGGTTTATAAACAAAATGAGCGAAGTGAGCTGTATCATATGTCTTTAAAAATCTAACAAACGTAAGATGTTTTCTTTAAAAGATCCATAGGTTGCATTTTTCGTAATGTACCACCACATCGGTTTGTTTTCTAAGAATTTTGTAAGGAAATATCGCAAAAACTTTATTTAATATTTGTCATTAACCTATACTTATTGTTCAAAATACATTTTTAATAGATGTTTCCTAATGAAACGTTTGATTCATTATATTATATAATATTATTTTGTCGCCTCTGCTAATGCTTACAGGAGTTTCATATTTTGTGAAACAATTGATATAAAATAAAATTACAAAAGTTATACATTTTAGTACACGAAATTACACAATACCATTTGCTATTTTAACACTGGTGTAAAGTCTAAAAACAGAGTATTTTGGGAAATCACTGCGCTCTTAATCAAGTAAATGTAGAGTGGTATTGTATTCTGGATTTTACAATTCATTCTTGCCTGAGCATGGATTTCTTCCCAATTTTTTTCCCGTAAAAATAAATGTACCAACGAAGTAGAATTTTTACATGTTGCAATTAATGTAGAAAAGCCCGATTTAAAATTATTTTTATCCATGCATTTGACTACATTTTCCACTTGTTAAATGCATTTTTTCATAACCTGAATAATTAAATGCAGTAATAATTTAATAACCATATTTCTATATTTTGATCTCACCTGAATACCAAAAGTTTACATTTCATGACCATGGAGAATAATGTATAAAGCACTAGTGTTTTTACTCTACAGCGTTTGAGAAATTTTTAAATGTCTTTCCTAATTTCAGCGGATAGGCCTTTTTGTCCTACTTTAGTTTTTCTTCAGATATTTAAAAGCGTAAAAAATGTCACCCTATTTAACATATTTTATAATGAAAAGGGTTAAACTTTTCTAATATTTTCCTTTTAGGGAGTGAAATGGAGGGTATTCCTTTCCTCCATAAAATAACGCGCATGATCTTGGATTCAGATATCATATCTGAACCAGAACTTCTGCGCAAAAAGCACAAAGTCACCGATTTCAAACATCCTAAAGAACTTGAGGTACGTGTATTTTTAAATATGAAGTATTTTTAAATTGTTTCAAAATTAAAAATATTCTTAAATTCAAAAATATCTTTCTTCACAGGAAATCTTCAATTTAGCAATTGAAGACGAACCAACAAGCCAAGAGGATCTTTATAAATTCTGCCAAGATGTTCTGAAGTACAGTGTTAAAACATGTAAGCTATACGAGTTTTCCGTAATTAACTAAATGTTATTTCTCTAAGCTTTTATGATTGTGCTTCAGTTGTCCAGTGGGTAGAATGACAGCTTCTGACTCGCTGGGTTCGGGTTCTTCCCCCAAGTAAGCTTGGTTATATGTAAACGTATCGTAGGGTGGTGTTAATCACCTATATGGTGCCCCAATGGAGAAACCATTGAGAACATATCGCTTTTAGCTAGCAATAAAAAACAAAGATACTACTATGGTTAAGTAAATTCCAATGATGAGCGTCAGGTCTGTAGCCAGGATGAAGGGGCAACAGGGGTAAGGCAAAGGTCATATGGGGCGCAGGGCATCCGGGGACTGTTCTGTACATAGCTAAATAGCTCGATGGAGCAACTGGGGCACAAGCATGGAGCAACTGGTGTCACGCCCCTGCGGACCCCGACTTGGCTACAGACCTGATGGGCGTAGTAAAAAACAAACAAACTGATATATAACAACAACGTACAAAGGTTAACCAGGGCTTACCATAACTAGTAAAATTTGACACTGGTCGGAATATACGAAATACAAATGAAGAAGGTAAAAGATATTTACCGTCTGCAAAAATATTCGCAACGTTTCGAGAACTACTGTTCCCTTCATCAAGCGAAAGTGTCAAGGAAGTGTAGGTGTTCGGTATTTATACCCCAACTTTGGTTTTCCCCAAAGCTATCCCGCACTCGGGTTTTCCCCCCTGTCTGAATCTGGATTTTCTAAGAACTGTCCCGCACTCGGTAATTCCCCCTGTCTGAAACTGGTTTTCCCCCATCTCCTAGCAAAAATGCGGTAAGGTTCAGGCATCGATTTTGCGATGTTCATCGCCTTACTTCGCATTCGAAAAGTCTCCCAAGACTCCAGAAAAAGTCTACAATAGCGAGATTGTACTAGTAAAATTGTACTAGTTAAACTGATATATAATTAAGATTTATGTTATTTAGTTACTTTATTTTTAATAACAGAAATATACTATTATCATTTTGTATTATAATTTTGGTGTCGAACTTTAATATTTCTATCAAATGTATTTTACTATTTTTTTAATAGGTCATCCCATGTTTGTGAGCCGACTCTACCAAGGCGTCGATGGTTATGGATTGGCAGGGGCTTGGCTTACAGAATCCCTGAATACAAATCAGTAAGGCCGATATCCAAAATTTTTGTTTTATGATGAAGTAACCCAAAATACATCATTTTACAGAGCAAATGCCACGCCTTGACAGAATACTCAAAATAACGAAAAACTTGATAAGCACATAAACAAATAAATTGTAAATAAATAATTTTATATAATATTTTGAGTTTTATATCAATTTAGTGATCATATATCGGAGGTAACTCGGCCTGACTCAATAGGTCGTATGCCACCATATTCAGTGATACATGCAGCAACGAGACGTTGCATTGGGTAAATTGCCGACCACATGGTATTGACTAAGCTCTATAATTCAGCTTCATTATGTATGTCCGACAGAGGTATTTACACAGCGACTAATAATGTACTACAAGTTCTCAGTTGGGGAGAGGTCTGGGTATTATGCTTCCCTAGGGAGAGCTTGAACATCTTACAGGAACTGCTCGCTGATGTTAGCTGTCTGCGCCAATGCCTTATCATGTTGGAAAACAACATTTAGCATATTCTGAAGATCCTGTAAGAAGACGGGCTGCAACACCTGATCAACGCATCGGCGTATCGTCATTGTATACGGTATGTCTACCTGAGTTGATTGGCTATTGATGCTGATGGTATCCCAGATCATAACACTTTGACAAGCAGGATGACGCTCACGAATAGCAGAAGAATTATCTAGGTGGCCACGTCGTCACAAGACTTTGAACCGGCAATTATGAAAACTAAGATAGAAGTGAGACATCACTGAACACGACACTGCTCCATTTGTCACGCTAAGCAGCACTAATACGACACCGCTGCAATCTTCCGTAACGATAGACCGGGGTGAGGGGCAGTTTTCACAGAGGATGACGGATTACGAATTTGCCTCAACCAATCCTCGATTAATGATCTGTGTGATATTAAAATATCCAAATATCTTTATAGATTTCGTTGAATATCGGCAACTGTAGATAGTAGGACTGCTATAGCGCGACGTCGGATACGTAGTTCAGCTAGTGTTGAACTGCGTGTTGCCAGTCCCTCTATAACGCTTAACGCTGGTGCATTTCCTTCTTTCGACCACTATCTCCAAATTCGACTTACAGTTGTTGCACCGCGTTGCATTTTGGCTACGATACGACGTAAAGAGCAACAGGCTGTACGTATACCCTTAATGAATCCTCTGATAAACGTATTCGTTTGATTAAAAGGGGCCTTTTGGACAACACAAGCGCACTTTGAGCACTTAAACTTTGTTCTGATACAAAAAAAATTACAGAGATTTTTTGGCAATGGAGGAACCACAAAAGTTAGTTCAACAGACCGGTTTTCTTTAATTTCCCTACCCTGTCAAAATGTTCATTCGACACTACAATAATTTAACTCACTTGCTTACACGTACCAGGTCTTGCGGTGGCGCGATGGCAACGCGTTCACTTTGTGTACCGTTAATCCGGGTTTAACTCCCAACTGTGCCAAAAAGAACGCTTATCAACTAATTGCTCGTTGAAGTCTGGGGGTTGGATCCCTGGGCTTTAAGAGGTTCACATTCCTTGGAAAAATGTATGTCCACTGCCCTACGGTTGCATATTGGCATCGCATTAGCCTGTTCTGTCATTAATCCAGGTTCGACTACCAATGGCACAGCAAACGAGAACACAGGCAATAAACAAACAAGTCACTTTATATGAACTCTGAAATTTGCATAACCCTTCTATGAAATCTTCGCAGTAGGGCATTTTCTCCATCAGGTAGTGTATGTATGTAAATAATTAATGATAAAAATCTTATTGAAAATTTCAATTGGTAATTACCTCTTTCTCTCTCTCTCTATTTAATGTGCTTTGAAGTTCAATAATATTCCCAAATTTTAATATACATTTGCATTGCATTATTTTAATGTTATCTTTCTTTTCATTTTGTAGATCTTCTAGAATATTTTCACTAATAATACTTTGACTTTTAAGTGAAATTTTATATATTACACTTTTTTCAGAACTACCTATGAAGTGGCGCCAATTTTTGTTTTGCTTGAAAAGACAATCATTAACGCAATGGTACAGCTCATGGGATGGGAAGATGGTGAAGGGATTTTTTCACCAGGTAAAATAAAACTAAAAAAGAATTTTGATAAAATTTTACTAATAAAAAAAAATTGCATAAACCAACGCAGAGATTTTAAAAAACGAAAAGGAAACAGTAGTATTCTGAATCAAATCATTGGGTATTGTCCAGATAGGGATTTTCAAACTATAAGTACGAAGCAAATTAAAATCCATGCACCGTGTATTTCCAGACAGTTCACTGTGTTTGAAAAACAAAGAATTTCCCCGCACAAAATATATGATGGAATATTGGACGTCGTGAACAGTCTTTCTTAAGAGTGACGACTGATTACGTCACTACAAAAAAGGAGCATATTTTCATAACAAGGGATGCATTTGTTATGAAAAAAATAAGGCATTGTTTTTTAAGATAAAATGCAAAGATTTTTTTTTTCAGCCGGCCATAAATGTTTTCAAAGCATGTTATGTTTGATTCGGGTTGTTTTAAGTCCTCGGGTCTTTTAGACGACCAGGATATGTTTGTTTTCAGCTACCTTCCTTTTCGAATATGAGAACTTATCAATTATAGGAAACAAGTGTAAAAGAATTCCGCATCAACGAATTTTTCTTGATATCAGGAATACGAATATGCTTATTTTCCTAGGTTATATGAAATAGCCATCCACGCATTGTCTTTTTGTACCCACAAAAAGCGTTGATATCGAACGATCCTTCTTTTTAATCTATAAACGAATAATATAAAACTATGTAATATCAGGAAAACAGCTGCTGCGTGTATATATTAAAGAAAAAAATCTGTGTGTGTACAATATAAGGTAACAAAACGCCGTCCAATTAAATGCAAATCTTAATTTCATGTAAAGGCTTCAAAAATATTTCCAGAATTTTAACAGTTTATAAATACAAGTACATATTTAAAAAAAATTATAATATAATGCTTATTTAGTTATGTACTAGTTATTGGTATTACTGATTCGTAAATGGCGGAGTGAGGTGTTTTTGAGGTGTATGCGAATCCTCGACCGCGAAATTTTGAGATTTACTCCGCAACCAAACCTCAAATTTTACCTTTTTTTCAAATTTTACCTTTTTTCCTTTTTAATTCCTGATAAAATTGCTGCCGTAGTTATAAACCAATAGAACGCTTATAATTTGACCTGCATCATCATCACCTCTATATCAATATGGAAAACTCGTAAAAGTTAGGTCACCTTTAAATTTGAATGCCAGGGCTATCTATTAACGTGATACAATCTTTATGCGTAGGAAGGTCTCCTTTTCATGAAAGGTTAGTACGATAAGTTGTATTTAATTTTAAGAATCAAGCAAAGCTAACAAACGACTTGGGAAGTTTTTCATAGGAAAAATATGATATCGATGTTATTACTATTCGTTGTGCACCGCGCATCTAGTATACTTGGAGAATTCACCCATGATATATATATATATATATAAACCGTAATAGTTTTGAAGGTTATTTGTGCTTCATATAGCGTTTCAACTGATCAATGGTTAAAATTAGTGAGCTTTTGAAAAAACTTGTGAGCTTGGTTATTTGCAAGTGTATGAGGATTCAAAGGTTATATTAAGATATTGTCACTCATATAATCAACTATATAGTTTATGCTGTGAAACTGCAACTACAACGTTATTTTAATACAATTACAACAGTCTTTTATTGAAGAAATTCTTTAAAATACACATGCAATGGAGAGTTCATTAACAATATTTCGTGCGCGAGCGCACGGTGCGTAAATTGGCATCAACATTTTGTCAAAAAATACTTTATCAAAACTCCGAACACACACACACACACACACACACACACACATCTTATTTTTTTCGTAGTTTAAATGTTCTGAGATTTTAACAGTGGTTATTACTAAAGTTTTGTTATAAATATGAAGTTAGAAGATTTCTACTATACTTATCGTAGGTGGCTCAATGGGAAACATGTACGGAATATCTTTGGGTCGTTTTAAAGTGAGTCCAACGGTGAAGACCAAAGGGATTCGCGATCTTCCACCGCTTGTTTCTTTCATCTCTGCAGAGGTAGGTTACGATTAATAACAGAGTCAATTACTTACCAATAGGTAAATTTTATCGATTTACTGAATATTGTAAAGCACGAAAAACTGCTATGTATATTCTAATACAAATAATAATAAATATATCCTAATATTATTATACAGAAATATATCGTTTAAAAATTAGTGACCATTTAATGTACTCATTTTAAGATAAGATTTTCTCCGAGGTAAGTTGACTATAATAATGCTATGATGATTAATTAATAAAAAGTTAAAATTCCATCATTGATTTATATTGCACATATTCACCATAACCGAATAATATTAATATATTTCCATAAATGGTTTTAGCTATTTCAAAAGGAATACGAAGTTTGAACATAAAATTTACATTTTATCGGTAAATAATATTGATAGATAATAAGAAATCATCTCCAAATGACATTTATGGCGCGATTTCCGATTGGTATCATGTTTGGTCATTAGTTGCCATTTTATTTTCATTACACTATACTCAAGATGAATAACATTTGTTATACCTGCATTGATTACTATATAATAACTGACTCATGCATATAGATCCGGTGTATATGTTATAAACTATACTAAGAATCTTTTATATTTCTAAATTATTTTTAATTTTATTTTTGTTTTTGTCATTTATTCATTTCCAATTAAATATTTTATTAAAGATGGATTTTGCTAGAAATAAAAGTAAAAGTTGTGTCCTGAATGTTGATACTTAAATGTGCCTAGATGCATAATTTTTTTTATAAATTATGTTGCAAAATTTCTCCAAAATGTATTTTGAAAGTGGATCGTCTTTAAAAAAAATTTAAAATTGTACCTCCGGATGATTATGGAATATTAATTGATATTAACTGCAAAGATAATTATAAAAGTTAGATATTAATGTGATTCTTTTTATCTAGGTTCCCTTTGTAGAAACTGTAAAATCCTGTTAAGGATTTTATAACGACTTAAACTATATATTTTTTTAAATCTTAAAGCCCGGAATCTAAATTTATTATTGTTTTAGGCGCA
>QLNU02015360.1:2326661-2366413 GCA_006491805.2 Dysdera silvatica | reverse complement strand
ATTTCCATTTTTTAACGAGAGCATTTTACATCAACAACTGTCATAAACAAAAGATTTTGACTCTATGCCAAAGCAATGCGTTGTATCAAAAATTACGAAAAACTAGCGCCATCTATTGAGAAGTGGGTGAGGCCAGAAATATAAATTGTGACCTATAAATACAACAGAAATGAAAATCACTGTGTAGGAATGAAACCCTTTCGCTTTGCAGCATGTGTCCAAACTTTTCGCCGTTCTTTGTCCTTGGGGTAGCCAAAGATGTGGACCACTCTTGTAATTGCCCTTGCATCCGGGACTATAACACATAAACGTCATTTTTAATGAATTATAATTTCATACGAAAAGGAATGAAAAACGCATGTGGTAGGGTTTAATCAATGAAGTAATTTTTTTAACTTTTTCATCCTCATGAGTAAGAGGAGTTTTATATTTATCATTGAACCGTATACCTTTATGCGTCGTTTTTACGTTTACAACGCTCCACTACTATTTTTATAAATTCTGAAAAATCTTCAAAATGAGGCAATTCTAACTGTTTACCAATTTCTAGTATACCTTGTATTGCAAATTCATTGAATAACTGCAAAACAAGTTTGACATTTTGTCTTAGTTGGGGGCTAATGCTTTGTAAGACGATCTATAATTATATTTCACTAAATTATTTGCCTCGTGATTGTACATCGTTTTTAAAGTTGCTAAAGAGGCAGTATAAAACGTTTTGTTTGCATTGTTAAAATCAACATTATTAAATGGGGGAAAACGTACATTTGTTTTTCTGGTTTACCCAATTATTACGAATGCATTTCAAAATATGCACGCTGTCAATAAGTTAAAACAGGGGTCGAGATTGATTAGTTGGGTGAGGAAGCATATTTTACAAGGAAGGAGGACTTGCAAAGAAAGATTTTCTATTCATTGAATTATTATCCGAAATAACAGCTATTACTTCGAATCCTATACATTCTAAACGTGTTTTTTTTTTATTATAAAAAATTATGCAAAATTTCGGCAGTGAGTGTCTTAACTGGGAAAATGTGGACCACGTCTTTGAATGATGATCTGATACTATTTATCATAAATACATGTGAAGCAACTTCTGTGCAATTAAAGGCTAGTCCAGCATAATCGAAGAATGGTTTCATATGTATCTCATCAATGAGTAGTTTTATCATTATCATGCAAATGCTTAAACTTTGATGTGATGTAAAACAGAAAACGAGATTCAAATTTTTCATCACGTGGATCTGTGGGCAAGCATAGTCGCCGCCGGATGAGAATTCAATCCAAGCCGTACTGTCATGTGTGGAAGTCCTTCTAAATTCTATAAAATGTAATGTTAATGAAAAATATGAGCAAACCTACTCGTTTATTTTAAAACAACTTAAACATATTTTTTCTAAGAAATGTCAATTCGCTACTCTTCCGAAGTACTAGTTTTTTCCTCATTGCTATTTTATATGTCGCCTCATTCGTACAAGTTTTTACACCAGTATGGATATCTAGTATTTCCCCTGGAGACAAATCTTAAGGGGGAAGTCTGACCCCTCGTAGCACCTTTGTTTACATATCATGCATTTGAGTATTTTAAAATGATTTTTCCAGAATATAATTCCTTACTTCCCGGTGTACACAGGCTATTAATTAATAATGCCATTTTCAGTAATAATCCAAGGAGTTAAACTTTGAAATTAAGATGGTAGTAGTGATTTTAAAATTTTATAATTTACAAACAGAGAGAATTAGACGATTTTAAAAAGCAGTCTGTGTTCCTCTCTTTCAGAAAAATCAAATTTATATACATATTAATGAGAGCGCATTCTTCTTATAGTGCATCGTCTAAAACTACCGCGCCTCCTCTCTTTTGGGGAAAAAAATAGGGGTGGAAAATATTTCCCGTATTTAGGCTATAGACTAGGGCGGCAAAATTTTGTGTATTGAGTCTGATTTAACAAAATCCGTCACCAGTTAGATAATATTCAAACAATGGTAATTCACACAGGTTTTTTTTTGCGTCTTAAAAAACCTGTCTTTGAGGTTAACGGCTTTTTTAAGCACTCAGTAATTCCACTTAAATTTTTATAATAAAATGTTCAGTTTTATATGGTGTTGACTGTAGCATGATTGTGTCTCTGCCAAAGGACGATGCCAGATGTCTATGGGATTTTGCCTACGGCGTTCCACAACAAATCAAATGCCATTCGACGCGTCTCACTGAGTAGATAAAAAATGTCAATGGGCGCAAAGCTGTCAGATCATGCAGTCACGAGTTAGAGGTCATAAAAGGTCATTCTGTGAGGAGGATCTCCAGTTAGGTAGAGGCCGGCTATCGCCAAGTTGGCCCTCTTCCTTATTGGCCTCTATCTCGTGACTGCATGATCTGACAGCTTTGCGCCCATTGACATATTTTATTTACTCTGTGGGACGTGTCGAATGGCATTTGATTTGTTGTGGAACGCCCATGGGCCATTTTTGGCATCCTCCTAGGTGCAATAGATGCAAATTTCTCAAATCCTTACATATGTTTTTACACGGCCTAAAAATTGAATTTTTCTTAAAATGTATACTCTCTGTTTGGCAATGTACGTATAAACGAGAAAAACTGTTAAAGCTACAGTGTCGTTCTTGTTTTCCTTATTCTTTTTTTATTTACGTGCCAGTCACAACTCGGTGTCGAAACGTGTATATTTGTGTTACGTGAGCCGACGACGTCTGCTTTGAATTCGTTATTTAAGTAGTTAAAGAATGATTAGATTTAGGCTGGGAACTTCAGTATTTCAATTTCGGAGAAGTGTTGTGGTGTACGGAGCTATTCGACTTTTGATCATTTTAGGAGTAACTTATATATTTCTGAAAAGCATTCATTTGAAATTTCCTAATAAACATGCTGCAAATATTCGATCAAATGAAGAAAAGGTAATAAATTTTCTAATTTGGTATAATTATATTAAAACGTGTTTTTTATAATTACAACCTCTTTTTTTCAAGTAACGTACCTCCTTTATATCTGTAACGATTTCAGTATTATGGCATTTAATATTAATTGATTTCATAGGGCATAACAATTTACTGATGAATAAATTGAGCATTATTCTAAACATTGAATTTTTGTTTATTTTCTAGCACAAGGAAACAATACCTCCTAAAATGTGATAAAAATTTAGCATTAAATTTGATTTAATATTAACATACCTCTTTCAAAAATCACCAATATAGCAAAACCGGTACAATTACTGATGGGAAATTCCACCAAAAGTGAAACCAAGAGGTCAAAATTTCAAACAGTATCACCATAGCGGCTATACTACACGTGTATCCCCTGTGCGATTTGTCGTCAAGACGTGGCAACCCTGTCGCGGCAACCTCCTTTCCGGATTACGTCATCGTGCGCTCGCTTCCCGGCCGCCATACTTTTTTAAGGAGTAATTACCTGTTATACTGAGTTTACTACCTATTATACTCTTTTCAGATTTTTTTAACAAAAAAAAAAAACTTCTGTCTTTAAGCTTCTGAGCTTTTATGGCTTTTGGAATCATTTCCTCCACTTCGTCTTTGTGACGCCGCCTCCACATATACTCTGCGTAGTATGAGTCAAACAGCTTTTCATCGCCGACATTGCGATACTCCACATTCCACTCATCTCCCCCCTACCTCCTCTCCCCTTTTTCCCTCCATACCTCCTCAAACGTCTTCCTCCTATATCCGCTCTCCATCCCAAACATACCATCAATTCCAATCTGTTACAAAAATAAATACATTTAAACGGTCGCTCATCCTATCCCTACAACTCACAAACCACCACCGTCACAAACCGACGATACGACACTACAATACAACTACCATGCGTATGTGCTCATTTTTAACGCTTCCTAAAACTTTCCCTCTGTTTTAAGAGTATAGCATCAGTTTTGGAGACGAGTTGGCGACAAAACAGGGGATTCAGCTGTAGTGTCACCAATATAGCTATATAATATATCATTTTAAAGCTTAAAATCTCTATTTTCTATATATGCTATCCGTTTTTTAATATATCTCAAGTGAAAAAAAATTTTCACTCATAAGTATGACTGTATGAAACATTCAAAAATTTGTTTTTACAAAACTAATTTTTCTCCTGCCCATTTTTAATAGAAAAACAAACAACAGAAATCAACTGATACTAAATTTTGTATAGCTCATATAATCTTATAGTTATGTGCAAAAATTATATTTTTTAACAAAAGGAAATTTCAATAATTTTAAAATTTGTATTACTGGAATTTTTATGTTATGTCCGTAACAAAAATAGAGCAAAAGTTACCACGATCTCTGAAAAAATCAATGGATATTAAAATCTTTTCTGGTGTTCTTAGCTTTTCTGTAAGTAAATGATATGCCATAAATTAAATTCTTCCTGGATTCATTTTTAAAAAAAAGTGTTAGACGTAACATTTTGATTGTTATGCCCGTAACAAATAACCCATAGAACTTAATTTAAGCAAACAAATGTAAAAATAACCATAACTATTTTATATAATGCTAAGAGAAACCATAATTTGATATTTTACTGCTTAAAATTCTCTACATGAATCAATTAAAACAAAGTAACTTATTTAATAAAAATATTTTTGTATATTAAATATATTCCAAATATATATATCTGTGCTTCTAAATAGGTTTTTTTTTGTTTATATTTCTTATTATTATTTATATTTTTGTATTTCGTATATTTTATTCTTTCTTAAAAAATACTTATTTACGTACATGAACTCTGAGAAATACGGGTCAAAATGATGTTCGTCTCCATCATTCCGCATCACACGTTTTATTTAATTAATTAATTTATTTATTTATAAGTTTAAAACTTGACAGGGGAAAGACTCTTACATCGAGAGTGATAACTAAATGCCACAACTAAGAACAGTACGAAAACAAATAAAAAATAATTAGATAACATAGCAATAGAACTCTAAAAGATAAAGTAAAGCTCTAAAGTAAACACTAAAAGTTAAAAGGGAAAACATTTCAAGAAACCAGGTAAGCCTCAAGTGCTGTACAAAATGATCCAAAGGTCTCCCGGGATACGATAGTTGATGGCAATGAGTTCCATACTCGTTTAACTCTTTGTGTATAAAAATAGTATCTGGAGTTTCGGTGAGTAACGTGCAAATGGACCCTCTGTGGGTGACCTCTCGTAGAGGATTGACCGACAAGATGAAACATAGATTGTGTTGGGTCCATATAAACTAAACTGCGAATCATTCGGTAAAAAAGTTTTATATCTGTAAGGAAGTGTTGCCACTCCATAGAGTGTAGTCCCACAGCCTCTAGGCGTTAGTTATAAGGTAATGCATGTAGATCGGGTATTCTTTTTGTGAAGCGACACAAAGGAGTCTCAAGAAGACGGACATTCCTCATTTGGAATGGATTCCAGACCGGAGAAGCGTATTCTAATATAGGGGATACAAATGTTTTAAAGGCCAATAGTAAAGATGTATGATTGCACCTAGCAAAATTCTTCAAAATAAGAAAGCATTGCTAGTTAGCTTTTGAGACAATTTTCTGACAGTGTACAGAAAAATCTAAATTATCTGATATTAGGATACCAAGGTCACTGAAGTCAATGAGATCAGACAAAATGTTCTCCCCAATAGAATATTGAAAGCAAGGACTGAAGTAACCAAAATGTAATACTCCTGATTTTGATGTAGAAATAGATAAATGATTGTCATGGCACCATAGATCCAAATGTTAAGGTATTATTACCCTCCGCAGGGATAACACAATTGCCAAATATGGTCAGCACAGAAAAGCCTCCGGGGCGAGATTTTTGTGAGTTTTCGTGGGGGAAAAAGAGACGCTTTCCCCATCCTGGATTCGAACCAGGGTCCCTCCGTTTAGCCTGGAGTGTCCTCTACTCTACTGTATGTACTTCTCCATGCTCCTTTGGGTTGTCTGTAACTTGCGTATTACTGCAATTGTTATACCCCATGTCTCTGATCCATGAGAGGACTGGCAATACACACTGGTTGAAGACCTTTCTTTTTAGACGTAAAGGTAATTCTCCCCTTAGTATAAAACTGTTCCTTCCAAATGCACTCTAGCCAAGTTTAATACATCTGTTGAGTTCTTTCATAGTATTGTCTTCCATTGAAATCAGTGGACCAAAGTAAATATATGAATCAGCAATTTCTAGCTCAGTGTTGTCAACTTGTATTTTTGTTTTCTCTACGAAATTATTGAACATGATTTTAGTTTTGTGTAGTTTCATCTTGAGTCCAGCTTCTCTACTTCTGGTTGAGAGCTTCTGTACCATGTCTTTGAGTTTGGATGGGTCCACTGAAAAAATAACGGTGTCATCAGCAAACCGCAGATTTAAATATTCTCCATTTATTTTTATTCCCCTATTATTCCAATTTATCAGCTGAAAAATCATATTTAAACCTGAAGTAAAAAGTTTCGGAGAAATGGTATCTCCCTGCTTCATGCCTTTACCAATTTTGATAGTTTTAGTATCTTTATGTAACCAAAATTCTGAACTTGCATTTTTATACACATATTTCACCCTGTCAATTCAATGTACACATCCTTGACGTTTGTTGATCTTTAAAAGTTGATGACTGCTGGTGTTTTAATAGAATCAAAGGCCTTCTCACAGTCAATAAATTCCACACACAATGAAGTTCATATTCATGTGTTCTTATATATATCATCCATTTTTAATCCACTGCAGGATGGAGGTCCCACCCAGATAGGCAGATGGCCAAGTTGGCAGGTTTTACCATGTGCGTATATGTATAATTATTCAAATATCTCAAATAAATAGTATCAAAAAATATTACTAATCAAGCTAGAAATGAGATAGATGAAATAAAAATAATGTTGTAGATTATAAGCTTTCATATGATATCCAACATGACTAGTTTTGGGCAGTTTGGGATTTCAAGTTCGTGCCATGAACTCTTTGACCTTGAATTTCTCAAAAAGTGCTATTTTTAAAATTATGAAAAAATCATACATAAACTTGCCTATCTTAGCATCATTTCTGGAAAGTTTCATCTTGGGACAGGAATGGGAACATATTTTGTTTTTTTTTAAAAAAAGTTATTCCAAGGAAAACCATCTGCATAAATGGAAATTTTTAATTTTAATCCACAATTATTAATTCTGTTGGGAAATAACCACTATCATTATTATAAGTTAAGAACAGTGTTATTATTTAGCATACTAGAATAGATTAAATTAGTTCACCCAGTAAAAAGAGGTGGAAGAACAGTGTTCAAGAAACCATAGAAATTCTCCTTTAAGACTATAAACAGATGGCAGCGATCTGTAAGCAAGACACTGAGATATTACTCAGGTGCAGTTCTGATTGTTTTATGTTGAAGCCTTATAAATTGTTGCATGTAAAGTGACAATTCAACAGCTAGCATTCAGTTTTGCCTTAACTCTTTTAGAGCGAATGTACACTGCATAGTCTACATCAAATTTTTTTATATCATTATTTTTTATGTGTCTAATTGTAAGATTCCGCCATATATAATATCTTTTGACTGTGCTGACAATTATGCCTTTGTTTTACAAGATGAGGTCCAGTCTTTTCATTGGAACAATGACCAGGCTATCATTTTCCCAATATCAGTACACTACAAAGATTCTGATCTTTTTAAAAATTAAAAGCATTGTATTTCTGAACATCTTAACCGTTTACTTGCCATTGTTCCAACAATGGAACAGGAGTTTTGACGGAATATTGTACACTTAAATAATATTTGAAATACTCCACTTTTTTGCATGTATATAAATGCTTTCACGAAGTATTTTTTGATCTCAACCTTTAAATTCTAAACATATTATATTTTTTAAATAATATTTAGAACTTTGTTCTTTTTGCATTTTTGCTTCTGTTTCAAATTTAATTTGTGAAAATTCAATTTGACAGAGAATTTCAAAATATTTTATATATGCATATTAAAAAGGTTCTAACATATAACACTGCACTACTGATAATTCTTTATAGTTAAATATAACAATGATAGATAAGTTCGAAACTACATGTTACATTTTTTGGAACATTGGCGTTTCAAGGGTTCTTGATGAAAAGAGTAACCATTATGCAGACACACGTTTTGTTTCTCCTTCTATGCCATGGCCTTTTGTTTACAGTGAAATTATCAATGGCACCATGTGAGTATAGATAAGTAACTAGGAAAATAAAGGAAGTAGGTAGAGAGTATCAAGGTCATGGAATGATTTTCTATTTCCCCTAATTTACAGTGCACTAGTTCACTTCGCCTGAATCGCAATCACAACAATTTGAACCATTTATTTTCGTGAGCTAGAAAGGGAAGGCATAGGTTTTAAATTTGCTAACAAATTTTTCAGAATGGCTAAAAGATTTCTGAAAATAGAAGCCGCCGTGGTATGTTTAGAAACACTTTCGGATTCAGATTTATCTGATGTTGATGTGTGTCAGCCACTTCCTGATGAATCAGGGGATATTACTGATGAAGAGGATATTGTAAAAGATTCCTTAGAGCCATTATTCCAGGTGACGCGTGTGGAATGGTAGATGTAATTTGCAATAACAAAAATGACAGTTGCCAAGATATGTTATGTGATACAGGAATCAATTCTTCAAATAATGAAATCGGAAAAGCAAGCAAAAAACACAAGTTAAACACTACAAAATTAATGTGGAGTGCTGAAAAAGATAAAAAAACGTAAGAAAAAACAAATAACGGTTGGTGGAAACGATAAGTTAATTTTAAAGAACCAATTCAGTCAACAGCTACCGAAACAATTTTGCAGAAATTTCTAAATCTAGTGGATATGTCACCAATTTATTTTTAAAAATTTTGACTGGTGACTATATTGAACACCTGACACTGATGACAAAGCTTTATGCACTGCAAAAAGGAGAATCAATTGATATCATAAAAGAAGATATTTTGCAATTTTTTGGTCTACTTCTTCTAAGTGGATATCATTCCGTTCCCACTGAGAACATGTACTGGAGTACTGCAGAAGATGTATTTGTTCCTGTTGTTCTAACTATCATGGCCATGCAAGCGCTTTAGAAAGATTAAGAAAATTTTCCATTTGATGGATAATAGCCAATTAAGAAAAGAAGACAAACTTGGAAAAGTAATACCTATTTACGAAGAGGTATCTAAAAACCTGCAACAATTTGGAATCAGACATGAAAAATTAAGCATCGATGAATCAATGGTACCTTACTATCGTCATACCTGCAAAATGTTTATTAGAGGAAAAGCTATTAGATTTGGATTTAAGATATAGATGCTGTGTTCATCAAACGGATATCCATATGCTGGAAAGAAAGAAAGCCTCACTAGTTGTGCAGTTGCGATTGAGAGTTGTGAACGAATTATTATCTGTTCTTCATCATAATTAAAAGCATGATATATATTTCGATCATTTTTTTACTTCATGATTTAATTTTCCAGCTCTCGAAACAGGGAATATGAGCAACGGGGACAATTCGTGAATTTTGCACTGGCCATTGTCCATTAAAATCTAAAGGAGAATTGGCTAAAGAAGGCAGGAAAATTTGAGTATTGCTCTGACGGATCGGCGTATATGTGTAACTGGAATGATAATGCAGTAGTTAGAGTATCATCAAACTGTTACATGCATGAGCCCATGGGAACTGTTAAAAGATTTTCAAATGCGAACAAATGCAAAATCGATTTTTGCCAACCTCACATTATCAGGAAATATAATGAAGGAATGGGAGGTGTTGACATTTTAGATAAACTTTTAAGCAGTTACAGACCACAGCTGTGAAGCAAGAAATGGTGGTGGAATCTATT
This sequence comes from Dysdera silvatica, assembly GCA_006491805.2. Taxonomy (NCBI): domain Eukaryota; kingdom Metazoa; phylum Arthropoda; class Arachnida; order Araneae; family Dysderidae; genus Dysdera; species Dysdera silvatica. The sequence continues at coordinate 2,356,601 of QLNU02015360.1, read as the reverse complement.
CAGCAATGCTTTAAACTTGGCAGTTGTCGCAATTTGGATTTTACATTCCAAGTTACATGAAATAAAAATGTCTCATTTAGACTTCTAAAGGCAAATAACGATGAGTCTTCTGTGACAGAAGGACCACCTATCTATCTACCCTGGACCTTGTAGTCATATACTAAATGAGCCAAGAATATCTGATGGCCATTATATTGTATCTACGACACAAGGACGATGTGCTGTATGCAAGAAAAATACAACAAAAAAATGTTTCCAGTGTGGCAAACGAATTCATCAAAGTTGTTTTCAGTCATACCATGGAAAGTAGAAATTAATTTGTTCATACAAATTGCTCTCCGAATGTCTACAGTCAGGTATGACATTTAATTATTATATTATAATGATATAATTATTATCTAAAATAAAAGAAATCAAGCAATAAAAATTATTAAAGAATGTTTAAGCGAAAAACAAACTATTTTTGATGTTGACAAATATATGTAAAAACTTCATCCAAAGCGCCAATGTTCCAAAAATGGAACATAGCTAAAAACCAAGAAAATTTTTTTTTCAGAATTTTAAAATTTTCCCACGCATGAATGCTCTAAAGAAGCGTAACTGTAAAAAATTACATTAACGTAACATGCTGTTCTTAGTTCGGCGTTTAAACGGTTAAGCATAACACGATGGCCATAAATTTATTTCAAATAAAACTTTGCTCATATATAAAATCAGAATTAATACCAGACTTGAAAAAAATATTCTACTTCTCAGATGGTTCTGCTGCTCAATTCAAAAATTGAAAAAACTTTTTAAACTTATGTCACCATGAGAGTGAGTTTGGTATTGAGCTTGGTGCAAAAAAATTTTCTTTTGTAAATACACTGTAATCAAGTTACAAACGACTTCGGGGATTGTGTTGGTAGATTTTGTGGGCTTGGAACTTGTTTTAATTATGCAAATTATAATGCATTATGTTGTTTACTAAAATTAGTGACTGAAAATCCGTTAAGATTTGGTCTGGAAAAGTCGGGGAAGTTTGATATTAAATTTGGCCAGAACTATGTCATATTATTATTAATAATTTATCCTTACCCACAACTAATTATAGCAGTGTTTTATGATTTTTATAAGTTTATGCAGCTCATTTTTTTATCTGGCTTCTAATGGTGTTTGAACCATTAAAGTAAGACATGAAATGTTAAAATATACAGGGTAGATAGAGAAAATTACAATTATGACTCAAATTTAAAAAGTCTAAAAAATGGTAGTTTAAATTAATTTGATTCTTATTTATTGTAGTTCAGTAACCTTTTTGATTCAAAAAAATGTTCTGTGTATCTGTAATTTGCGAAAACACTACACCTGGAAATTTTTTGTTACTGGTCTGGAAAAGTCAGGGAAGTTTGAAACAAAATTTGGGTAGACACCCTGTTTATAACGTTGTTAGCAATACAGTCAAACTTAGTTATAACGAACTTCAAGTGATTGCAGAATTTTCATTATAGCAATTACTCAACAAAACCATAATATTACACATTAAATCAAACTAACCAAAATCATTTTGTTTGTCATGACCAAGTTCAACTGTTATTTAATACAGTTATATGCTTTAAGAACGTTCCACCATGTCAAGTGTTATTGGCGTGGGGTCCAAATGATTGCCCGAGGCAAAATGTTTAACCAGTAATGGATATGCTCAAACTTGTTTGGATGAGAAATAATAAAAATTTAGCAAAAAAAAAAAAAAGGTAGTAGCTGATTTATTGCTATGTATTTATATATTGAAATGGAATTTTATTCATTTAATTTATAACTTGGAAATTATTGAATTGCTTAATTTTTATTGAATTTATAATTTTTATTAAATTTATAATTTTTTATTAAATTTACCATTTTTATTGAATTTATAATTTTTTATTAAACTTATAAAATTTGTTTTATAAACTTGTTTATTAAACTTGTGTATTTAACCTTTTTATCAAATCTATTATCGTTACTGAAATAAATTACAGTGAAACCCTCTTAACGGACATTCTCAGATATGGTCACCCCTTTTTTACGATCAGATAAAAATTCCCTGGCAGAAACTGATATACAATACTGTGTTTCAAAAATCCCTGCTTAGCGGTTACCTTTGGATACTTATAGTGTTTCCATGGTTCATTCTATTAGACTGGAATCCCTGTATGGACAAAATGCACTCAAACTTCAGCCTTCGCTAGAGATGTTTCTTACGACAGGAAACTAAGGAGAATTTCCCCTCCCACTAACAGAGAGTGGCAATTGACTTGGATTTCCTGATTTAAATGACTAATGCTTACTAAAGACTGATAATAAATAAATCATATAGTGATACACTGCACAGAAGTAATAATTATTTCAGCACACAAGTATCACAGTTCAAATTTATTATCATCATTTACTTAACTACCACACAGGCCCTGTAAGCGTAAGGATGATACACAGTGGATTTAATCACTCAATTAAAATTACATTTTGCAGGAAGGACTGGTGCATAAAACCCACTAAAACAGTTATTGATACATTTTTTCCAAAGCAAATAAATTTTAATATTTAACGCTTTGTTGTAAATTTACTTGTATTACCTATTCGATTATCAAGCTTACTAGCAGATTGACATTGTACCATGTACAGCACTTTAAAACTAAACATATTGAAAAGTAGTAAGTTGGAACAAAGTAACCCCGTTGTGACTCAAAGTTACCCTGGTACAATTTCATAGCCTGCTAGTAAAGTTGTGAAGATTTCTTTTTTTTTTTACTCCATGAAAGTAATTTGGCAATGTCATGTACAGTTAATTTGATTATTCAGCTGTTTCTCTGAAATACTGTTTTTAAGCTCCATTTGAATACTGTTTTTTTAAGCTCCATTTGAATACTGTTTTGAAGTGGAATTATAGATGATGGATTTCCAAACATCCAGAAACCTAATTTTAGTAGTTCAAAGCTGTTCTGACAACTTGGTTAAATAAAACAAAAGTATTTTATTTGGAATTTCTGATACTGGCACAGAATTACTTCCATATAGCAGGATAACTTTGCACCACATTAATAACCATTTTTTATTGTCTGTTTTGTGTAAATTAAGCTATAATCTAGGGCTTATTCCTTCATTTCATGACCTTGTATGTGAGAATGTGATTATAGACCATAAGTAGACAAATGAAAAAATAGAGAAAAGGTAGCCCAAAGTTACCTTCAATGACTGTAATCATTCTCGTTTCCATTTTAATAAACGTGATATTTTAATTCAAGTAATCATGGCATTTCAATTCTAATTTTATTATAGGACGAATTATCCATATTGCAACAGCGGTTGATGAAATTAGAAGAGGAGATACAAAGGAATAAAATTATGTTAAGTCAAGTTAAAAACACTGTGAAAGATTGGATTAAAATTGGTCCTATCCCAAGATTAAAGAAAGGAACGGAGAATTTACCTCAGCCACTGAAATTCAATCGAACTTTTGTGCCATTATTGCCTTCTGATTGTCAGCTCTGCATGTTAAATCCAGCAGACACTGATGAAAACGTGAGTTAATATATATGTATCGTAAGAAAGGGAATTAAAATTGTACTTGTTTAGTAAAGGTCAATACACAAAATGCGCATGTGTGTCAATAATAAAACATTAAATACATTCTCTTTCTTCCTTAAGAAATTTTAAAACTATGTAAATTTTTTGGTTTATGCTAGATTATGCATATGCGCTACTCCATGTAAATATAGGTCCACCTTAAATAGATGTTATGTCTTGACTTTAAGGAGTAGTTCAGTATACTTATTTGCAGATCGGTAACGACTGATCTAAAGAACCCTGTAATGATGCAAATAAGTCTGTATGCGCATAACGTCAAGTTGAACATTGCGCACCCGGGACTCTTCATTTATATAGGTCCACTTTGATTCTCTCGCTATAATAGCATTCGGTTTAGTTGAACTTCAGTTAATTGTCAATTTTCAGTTATGCCGTGTGATAAGCAGTTGTCTGAATGCAAGAAGGACATGATTGTGGCTTATTCTAAGTGCGGAAAAGGTGTCCATGAAATTTCAAGGGATATCGGCAAATCTCATAATGTAGTTGGAAATCTTTTACAAAATATGGATGCCTACGGGAAAGTAAATCATCTAGGACTTCCTCAGAAGCTTTTTACGAGGGACAAATGGAAAATTGTAAGAGAGGCCCCAAATTTGACCAGTGACATACGGAGAAGATGCAGCCTCAACATCTCCTCAGAAACAATCAAGCATGTTCAGAAATTGAGCCTGCATATTGTATGTGCAAAGCTGAAGACTACACCTCTTCTGGAACCCATTAATAAAACTAGGAGATTGAAATTCACACATAAAAACATGGACATACATTGGAGCAAAGTGAGTTTCCTAGATATTTTACAAAGAATTATTTAACCTTGTTTTACGTGGAAGTAATTGACTGGTCAGCTTATTATCTGGACTAATCCCATGGAAAATGTTTGGGGGCTTCTTGTTCGGGAAGCTTATGCAGATAATTTAAATTACAGCACCATTGAGAAATTACATTTGGCGATTCTTCCCTCATGGAAGACTTTGAAGCCTAATACTCTCAAAAACCTTGCAACAAGCATGAAAAATAAAATTTTTGTCCTTATTCAGAAAAATGGAGGTTAAATTAAATATTAATTTAATTTTTCCATTGACCAATTTCTTTCTGAATTTTTTATTCTGAAATGGACCTATATTTATGTGTAAGACTGCATGTTTATTGTTTGCTTCATTTTCCAATTTTACGTATAAGATATTTTTTTCCCTGATTTATATGTTTGCTCTTGTTTCTGTAAGGATGTACCATATTAATTTTTATAAATGATGTACCCAAAGCTTAATTTTTAAGAAAAACAAGATGGACCTATATTTATGTGGGACAGTATAGTGCATATTTTTGCAATTAAATGTTGATATTAACTCAAACAACTCTTGAATAAATTATGAATGTCCTAAACATTTAATTTTGCCCAAATAGAATATTGTATAGCTTATGTAATAGAAGATTACATCAAAACTTTTAAAATTTTATTCTGCTGCTTTTGTATTTGAAACTTCGTGATATATTATTATTAGAGTAGCAGTATAAGTATTGTCAGCTTCTTGTTCTGTATATTATTTTAAATTTAATAATGCGAAAAAAGATTGTTTATATGTTTGATGTCACTATAAGCCATGTGCCTTGTTTTAAATTACTTTTGGGATGTAATGCATTGTTAACTTGGGTTCAACTCCCAACGGTGAAAAGAACACTTACTCAGAGATCTCATATAGATTGTACTGCTCACTGTAGTCCAGGGTTTGCTTCCCTAAGCCTTAAGAGGTTTGGATTCCTTAGAAAATTGTAGGTCCAGAGGTTCAAATTCCTCGGAAAACAGTAGATCCCGGCATAGCATGACCATTGTAGACCTTAAGCTGCAAAACCTCAAACAAATTTACTTTTGGGATGTGTTTTATTATGAAATTTTATTGTAGTAAGTGCACAAAGAAATGTTCAAGACTTGTTTCAACAAAAGTGTCACAGCATGCCCATATCAGAATTCCAAATATTTCATGAAGAGTGAGTCACGTGATTCTTTTGTGTTGAATGCTTTCCCACAAATTTTAGTCATTTGTAAGTTGTTGACCAGAAAATATTATTTCTTGTTAAGGATTTTTAACTTTATGCCCGTAGTGGGTGTCATACTTCTTTTATTGCACATTTATGTTGAAAAGAAATTCTTCATACTCAATAACATTCTCGAAATTCCCCTTGAAGAAATACCTTAATTCAAACTAAAAAACAACAATCAAGCATTTGAATTTTTAACCGTATGCAATGGCACTCTCGTGAACATAAGCTAAGGAAATTCAGACCACTTCAGATCTGCATCCTCATACCCAAGCTTTCATACTTTAACTTAGGATTCACATTTGTTCCGTTTTTTCCTGGGATCATCCCGCTTCTTGATAAACTGGTCCAGTGTCCAAAATGTAGTCAAAATGCCCCGCTTTTTTTTTAAAATTGTCCTCCTTGAAAAAAATACAGATAAAATTTATTTTATTCCATTTTTTAGTAGAACCATATGGCACTATTGGTGGTTAATACATGAAACATATTGATGACCAATTTCTATTATGATGTTGGCGATACTTATGATAATGTGTGTGTTCCATGGCAACTTGTATTTAAGTATTTATTAGCTGTACATTTGTTATTTTATGACTACAGGTTCTTGATATATATGAAAAATTAGAATTTGATAATCAAGATGGTGGTGTTTGGAAGCAAGGATGGAAAATACAGTATGACACAAAGCAGTGGAATCCAGAAGAAAAACTAAAAATATTTGTTGTCCCACACTCTCATAATGATCCAGGTAAGATTGTTATTTCATTTTTGGATAACATGAGCAAGCATTATGTAAGCACAAATGAAACAATCATTTTTGCTATTAAAAATGCTGTAAGTGTAAATAATTTTAAAAATTTATTATTTTAGTACAGGCAATCTCTGATTCACACACATAATATCTGCAAATTATTTAGAAAAGGGTATGGCTTCTTTTTTTTTCCATAGTATTTCTTACAAAGCTTATATATAATTTTTTTTATGTCAATTGTGCCTTATTGTTAGTGTTTATGTATCCAAATTAATAATTTTCTATATTTATATAGTTTTATCGTTGTCATATACTGCGTGTCCCAAAAACATTGACCGCAGCTCTAATTCCTTAAATATTGATCCTAGGTAAATGTTTTAAATTGGAAAGTGGCGTAAAAAAAAGGTGCAGAATTTTATGAAATTGATTAAAATTGCAGAGGATTAGTTTTTGAAGAAACACAGAATTTTTATACGATCCCTGTACATAAAAATTACCAATGAGTCAAATGTGCCCCATACTTCAATAGGGCAATATACAAAATTTCAGCATTCTAGTGGAAAAAGAAACAGAAATACAAAAACCCAAAATGTGACTTGAAGCATGAATTTCCCTCTTCCCTGCATGTACCTACCCATTGCTTCCTTCAAAAAGTGGTGCAAGTCAGTTATTTTGGGTCTTCATATCTCTGGTTCTTTTATCCACTAGAATGCTGAAATTTTGTATATTGACCTATTGGAGTATGGGGCACATTTCACTTATTGGAAATTTTTGTGTACAGGGACCGTATAAAAACTTAAATTTTGTATTTTTTCAAAAAATAATCCTCTGCAATTTTAATCGATTTCATAAAATTCAACCCCTTTTCTTATGCCACTTTGCAATTTAACACATATGTCTAGGATCAATATTTAAGAAATTAGAGCTGCGGTCAATGTTTTTGGGACACCCTGTATAGTGTATACAGTAAAATCTGTCTGTAATGATACTTTGTCAATAACATGCACACAACATTTTCCCCCCCCATCTCAACAGATATGCAGTGTATCAGGTTCAACCTTGTGTATAACGATAAACTGTTTATAGTGATACCTTCCCCGGTCCTTTGAGTGTTATTATAGGCATATTTCACCATATATTAAAGGGAATTTAGATAATAAAAGATGGATTAACCATAATTGTGCTTTTTAACACTTTTTTCAATTTATGCAGAAAGTTTATGTATGTAATTGATACTAATGATAATAACAACAACAATAGTTTTTATTTACTTCCAACAGCTATGGGTTACATTTTGCAGACAAGTATACATATTTTGCAAATAAGTTTTGATCTCTGAAGCAGGTCACAAATACTGTAAATGTATAACAAGTTTAACATTTATAACATTCACACAGTTATAACATTCATTTAATAAAACCTAAAAAATCATATTCATAATCACATGTTCTAATCATGTAAAACTACAAGCAAAGTCCTCAGGCACTCTCATTCCAGTTGAATTTTTCCTGAAGAAAAAAAGGTGCCAATACGCATACTCTACTCCAAGGTTACTCAATGAATCAAACCGTGATATACCAACAGTGAAGGTTATTCCAACTTCAGTAAAGTGTTTAAGAATGCATAAGGAAGTGTTTCCTTGATAATTCATTTATTCATTCATCTGTTTTTGTTTCATTACTTTTCCTTTTCAAAATTTGCATGGTTTGTCAGTTATTCATATATTTCAAATTTGAAAGTTGTTTGAAAACCCTGAATTCATAAAGATGGAAACTTTTAAAGTTGAAAACGTTTTTACGGAGGTCAATTAGAAAAAAAGCGTCACATTTTTTCGTTATTTTTTTCATTACGTCTTAATAATTGTATGAGGCTGTTATTGCCACTTTATTGTAGTTGTATCAATAATATAATTATTAGCGGGTTTCAATAGATATTGAACCCGCTATTGCTTTTTCTGTCTGTCTATGGTCAATAAAAAAAGGTAAGGTAAAGGTCTTCCGTAAATGCAATAATGATGGCTATTGTTAACGTTGAAAACCTACCGAGTTACTTGAGAATTAGAGAGTGGCGAATTAGAAAGTGGTGGATTAGAGAATGGCGAATTAGAGAGTGGTGAATTAAAGAGTGGTGAATTAAAGAGTGAAGGATTAGAGTGGCGGATTAATGAGTGACGGATCATCGAGTTTCGGATTAGCGAGTTACGGATTAGCGAATTGTGGTTTAGAGAGTTGTGGATTAGTGAGTGGGAGATTAGAGGGTGGCGAATTAGAGTTGTGGATTAGAGTGACGGATTAGCATATTTTGTATTATAGAGTTGTGAATTAGCGAGTTGCGGGTTAGAGATTTGTGGATTAGCAAGTTACAGATTAATGTTAATTGAAACCCGCTAAATTTAAATATCGACCTTAGGCAATTTTCTTTCACTTGCTTGTTTGTGTTAAAACCAATGAAAAATGTTTGTTGCCACTATATTCTGGTGGAATCAATAATAGCTACATGAAGAAATGTTAGTTGTGATTAATTCTTTACTTTTTAATTTTGGTTATCATAGTAACATGAAATGACAAAGGGTTCTTTCCATCTTTTTGTTTATTAGTATTCATTCAAGTTCTGATGGGTATGCACATCGTTTTTATATTGAATACATTTTCAACATTCTGATGTTCAATAACATTGAAGATTTTGTACTCTAATTTTTTTATTGTAATAATGTAAATTAACTAATGACTTAAATTAGATACCGAAGAGCCAAAACATTACCACCACCCCACCATGTGCTAATGGGCTTACTTAGATGAACCAGAGGGCAGGTGGAAAGGGTATTTGACGGCTCCCAGTGATTCTGAGGCATAATTCTCTCGATTATATTTGTGTGTGATGAGTAAGGCTGAAGATATAAGTGAGTTTGATGGGGGATGGGATGATTAGGTGCCATGCCTGTTTTCGCATGGCCAATTGGGCTCTGGACCCATTTTAATCTGAGCCGATGTTTTGGGCATTTTAGCATAAAATTTATTCAATCTATGCACAAGTAAGTGTAATTTATCTTAGTGGCTCTTGAATTTCTAGCAGTCTGTTTTATCTATGACTAGGAATTATTAACCAAATGTGAAAAAAGAAAAATTTTATTTTTATTTATTTTTTTGGTCGTGAAAAGAGAAGAGAAAATGGGAGACAAACTCCATTATTTGTTCCTAAGATTTGGAATGTTTATCAGGGAACATAATAATAATCCCACAATATGGAAATTCATTGATGAACTGTGTAAAGCATAGAAAGGTAGAGATGCATATTTTGAGCAGTTATTAGCTGGCCATGAACTGCCTAGGAAACTGAAAAAGTACTCAGATGCAGTTAAAAGATTACATATGATACTGTACTTAATTTGAAAATATGAGTGCTGTCAAATATCTGAGGCACATCGCTCATAATTATCAAATGATGAATTAAATAATGAATTTTGTTTTCAGGTTTTATTTTGGTCAAGACAATACAAATTGTTCTTTTACATTAAAAATGTATTCATGACAGATTTTCACTTTTTTGAAAAAATAATGAATTGTTTCTTACTCAAAACACTATAAAGTATCTAGAACCGATCTAACCTATTGTTTACTGTGTAGGTAATCTATGTTACATAATTAATTCATGGGTTTGAAGTCCGAGTGGCTACAAATGAAAACAAAGTTAAGTAGTGATGGACCAAACTGTTATTTTTGAATAACCTGTTCCAACCGGATAAGATTCCAATCACCGGTGACTGGAACGTAAGCGTTGCTTCACAGGATATGGAAATTGAGGAACTTAACGATAACACATTTCAATGCTCAATCCGTAACAATACGTCGCGTCAACTCCATAAAAATAATAAATCCTTTGGAAAAAAATACACACATATGAAGTACAAAAATAATGAGAAAAAGTAAGGCTTTAAAATATTGAATTTTAGATATTTGAAACATTACACGATATTAAAAATCAAAGAAAGTTTAAAAAACTAATTCAAAGTAATGAAATACAGCAAAAAATATTGACACTGCTGTAAATTAATTGGTAAAACATACTGGAAGGTTACAATGTGGAACTAATTAAACAGGATAATGATAAACAAAATGTGTATTCTCAGCTGATGTAGTTATACACATGTATGTATTCAGAATTTTTCATGTGTAAAGCTCAGTAATGTAAAAATATTAATACTTGTACTAATTAATATACATGGATAAAAAATCTATTCCATTAATGAAATAAATAAACAAATTAACAAATAATGCTGCGTCGGTCTCCGCTTGTTCGAACTTACTTCCGTTGTAGAAATTTGTTCAGAAGGTCTGTTGATGTCGGTCTCATTCTGAGGTATGATAGAACTTGATGGTGGGAGCACCACACATTCTTATTAGTGGGAAGACGTGGATGATGGATAAATCTATGCTTGGATGCTTCCTTGTAATATGTTTTTTTAAGTTCGTTATGGAAGATTTGTAACTCAATTTTTGTCACACAAATCACACGTAGCACTTTTTTCCTCCTTGTCATTTATTGTAAAAAAGGGACCACAAGTAACTGGAAGCTTTTCGATTAATTATGCTTAAAAATTGCAACTAAATGCGACTTCTCGTAATATCAGACGTGACACAGGGAATCAGTGCCTGAGCCCTGACGTCAACTTGACTGACTATGCCGGATGTTATGGTAACAACCCGTTATCTCAACGCGTTTCCTGTGTGAAGAAAGTGAGGAATATGTTCCTAGAACGGTGATTTTTAAACGTTACTTCAAGTAACTCCTGTTCCTAGTCACCGGTGACTGAAATAACAGCTGTTTCAGAGGAGCATACTGTTCCTGGAACAGTGATCACTCGATAGCAGGTGATTTTTAACAGTTACCTTAAATAACTCCTATCTCTAAAGTTAAGGCACATACGTTTATTGCTCACATTAAATTATAACCATCCATTCAAGATCAGCTGAACCAAGTTCGTAGGATAACAAGTTAAGACATCAAAAATGAGTTGCTTCAATTGTAGCTTGTAGTTTTTCTAGAAATATGCAATTCATTACTAAAGTTACTAAGTATAACAATTGAACTATTTCATTAACTAACATAAACTATAAAAATCTGTTCTTAACCTGGACTTAAAAATCCAAAGCTTTCCCAACATCGACTTATTCTATGGAGCTACACCTGTTTCTACTTCACACCAGTTCCATAACTAAGATCAAACTGTTTACTTCAGGCATCTAAAATACTCTAAGAATAAATATTGCATAATTAAAGGTTTAACTTATGCGAGAGGCACAACTGCCCCAGTTCTAGTTATTTCTACTTAAACTGTTACAGGAAACACAGAGGGAAGTAAACAAGTTAATCGAAACTTCCGTATCTGTTGAAGGAAGTGGGCGTAGCAATTAAAAAATTATGGGAGGGAACTCGTGTAACTTTAAAGAAGATCATGTGATACGGCATTAGAGAAAATAATTTGTTTTCCAATGAGGGGAGGCTTGAGCCCTTTCCTAGGCCATTGGTTGAAGATGATGATAAGATACACTTGATTTGTTCGTTTAGTGAACTCCAAAAGTGCTTAGAAAAAAAATTGTAACACAAAAAATGTTAAAATAAAAACTATCAGTATTTATTCCTTGTTTAAAAAGTTATAAATTCCATGGCTTGCAATTGACATTAAAATTATCAAATCATATTTTTTAAGTTTATATTTTGCCATTCGTATATGCAATTTTAAATGTTTTCTATTTAATTTAATATTTATTTCGCCCTCACCCTATACCTCCATTAAGATACCACTTCTATGAGCAACTGCTTTTACAAGGAACTGATGGTGGTCGCTTTAGGGAAGCTTTACTGTATATCGTATGCTAAAAATCCAGCACTTGAAACATTGACGTACAATCCGCTGATGTCCAGTTGATTTGCACCCATATGATCCGCACCAAATTGGCCGTGTCCAAATGGTGGCGCTTAATTGTACCTAACCCAGTTTAATAGATGGTAGATTGTAATGGCCCAATGGCTTGGAACAAGTACCTCTGAAACTGCACAGCTCATCAGGTGTTCACAAGCTGCCATTACTAGAAACTGTGCAAAGTAGATGAATGACAGTGAAACCAGTAGTAGATAGCAAGGCATTAGACATCCGCATGTCATTAAGGAAACTGGACATCATTTAGTGAAGCAAAATTGGCTACAGTCGGTGACCCAGCTGACTGCCGATTACAATTTCAGGTCCAAGTAGAAGTATTTCATAGCACACAGTATAGCAGACTCTGTTTCATATGAGACTCCGCAGCAGTTGGCCTTATCCTGTGCCTCTGTCATCACCATTTACATCTACAGTGGGCCTGAGAACATTGTGACTGGACCAGAGAATGATAGAACAAAGTTGTTTGGTCAGATGAATCATGTTTTCTGCTCCCATTACATCGATGCCTGCATTAAAGTACGTTACCTTCCATGCAAACAGTTCCTCAACATATGTGCTGTGGGTCATAAGCAGGCCAATGGGAATGGTATTATAGTTTGGGGGATGTTCTCATGTGCGTCTTTGGTCACGGTGACACACATCATGAAAACTGTTGATTATCTCAATATCATTGTGGATCAGTTGTACTCTTACATGGTGTCTCTCTTCTCCACTGGGAATAAAGTCTTCCAGAAGGACAATGCTCCCTGACACAAGGCTGGAATTGTGCTACAATGGTTTGAGAAGCATGTGGATGAAATTCATTTGATGTCCTGTCCAGACCTTAATCCTATAGAGCACATTTGGGATATCATGGTAGTTCAAAATCCATAACTTCAGGATATCCAGGAATTGCGTGATCACTGCTTGCACATCTGGTACTATCTGCCTCTGGCTACCTACCAAACGCTCGTGGCATCCATGCCAAGGCTGATTGCAGCTATTTTGCTTTCCAAAAATGAGCAACATGCTCTCTGTTAGATAGGTGGTCATAATGTTTTGGCTCTTCAGTGTAGGCTATATATATATATTGTTATGAAGTCAAAAGTATTTCACCAGACAGGATCAAAATGCAGAGTAAAATATATAGTGAAGTTGGTGGTACATTTTTCAGCATCTTGCAGACATACACAGTAGGGTGCTTCTAAAAAATAAAAGTGCTGGAAATTTATCCTCCTGCCCTTTGTTGAATGATATCAACTGCTAAGAGGTCCCAGCAAAAATTTTCGGTTAATAGATTAATATTTAGGACTTGTCCAACTCAAGACAAGTTCCGATATTTTCTAACATTATGAACATTATATTACAAAAATTTGTCACCCCTATTTAGTCAAAATACTTTTAATATTCACACATAATACAGTACAATATATTGTAGACTGGCAGTGCATTGTGATGGTTTAGCAATGTAGCTTGCAATTAGCATTATTTATCAGTTACAGTAAATACCTTAATGCCTAATCTAGTTTATTGTCCGCGTGTCTGGATGGCTTTATAACGTCAGCCTTGGTCAGTGCAGAAAATTGCTTCCCCTTATTCCTGACCAACCTGCAGTAAGTAAGTATTGTTTGTTCTTCGTTAAGGGACTGTTAAATTCTTATATAAGTGCAACCCCTTGCTCTGCAAGGTCATTGACTAATTTTGCAGATTTAACAAGAGATTGGTTATTTCTGTATTCCAGGGTTCCAAATTAGCGGGCCACAGGGGCATTGTGCACATGAAATTTTATCCGTTCATGTAAATTTTTAATTTGGGTGCATGCAGTGCACCTAACTATTCAAAACTATGGCTACTTGCATTTATTTTTCAAGAACGGTGACCTATGGACTAATTTTATATAATTTTCTCAATGTATCTGCATTTGCTTTGAATGATTATTTGCTTATTACATACGAATGTTCAATTATTTTGAAAAGTTGCATTTTTTTTAGCTTGCATGCTTAAATATAGTTGCTACACTTACATTTTTACCCATTTTTAATGTTGAGGTTTACTTTCTATTCTGTTAGTTACTTATACACCTAACTAGTATTTGGTGCACTTACGTTACAAAAGTTGGGTGCACTTGTGCACCTGATTTAAAAAGTTAATTTCAACCCCTGCTATATTCCTCCTGAAATCTCCATTTACTAGGATCACTCTATAGAAATCCCTCAGACAGACCAAGGAATTTTGAAAAATCTCACCGTCAAAGTTGCGACAAAATTATGCAGTCCCTTCGTTTCTAGATCCTGAAATTGTTTTATTCATTTTGAAGGAATATTTGACCCTTTTCTTTCTGAGAGAGAAACTACCATTAATTTGTTTTCTTCCACTGAAACCTCATCATCAAAAAATCCAAACCAACCAAAAGTTCAGATAAATACCAAAGATGATGACTAAATGCTGTGGTAGCTACCTTAACTACATATTTGTTTGGATGCTGGGGCAGTTCACAGAGCAATCCGAGACCAGTTCTTGGTGATGCAGTAGAAGATGGACTCTGGAATCAGTATTGCATATAAAGTGCTGTTACAAAAAGGCATATATCCTTTAAATGGTTCCATATTTGTTCATAATGCAAAGGGCCATGGGACCTTCGTGTTTCTGGTGATCTTTGTTGTAATGGTTCATTCTGGTTATGAAAGAGCTGCATCTTGGGTAAATAGCCCTAGCCATCCAGCGGGCATGGTGAACTCTTCCTGGGTATCGAAAGTTTGTCCCATGGGATGAATCAGCACCTTAGAAGATAATTGACAATTTAAGAAGTTAGAGATAATCATCTCGTGACTGAAATTTCCTCAACTCTGCTACTGCAAAGTCAATGACACTGTCTTTCCATAGAGAGATCAATACTGCCATGTTCCCATCTTCTATAGCTGTCGAAAATGAACACTGAGCTATTCGTTGCCAAAAATTGTTATAATGGTTAAAAAGTTGTATATTTGGAGATTTCAAGCATCATACAAACTGAAGACTTTTCAAGCATGATCTCTGAGATTCGATGACAGCAGGCTAAATTTAATATTTCTCTGCTAAGTTATAATTTAAAAAATAGACTTAACTCACTAAAATGCATAGGTAATTTTATATTCAAAATTAAGAAATTATCACACAGTGGCCAAAATTACGAGCATAGAAATCAAAAAACAAAGTGTAAGCAAACAGATTTGCACAAAGTGGTCTACCTCAGTGTTTAAAAAAAAATCAAGCAGAACATTAGCAATTCAACCCATATTTCTTAACAATTTCTTGCAGACTGCTCTTCCTGCAAAATTTCTGATTTGTAACTTTTTGTTTAGATTCTCAATGCTTCAGTGAGCTCTTATAATAACAAACAGTTATTTCGACACTGGCGTAAGGTTTAAAAACACGACGTTTCGGGAGCCAACTGCTCCCTTTGTCAAGTGAAGGCAGAATGAAGAGTGAAAGTCCTAAGTTTATATACTCACATGTTGGGAATTCCCATCTGCGGGTATATAAGCTTAGGACTTTCACGAACTCTTCGTTCTGCCTTCACTTGACAAAGGGATCAGTTGGCTCCCGAAAAATCGTGTTTTTAAACCTTACGCCAGTGTCGAAATAACTGTTTGTTATGGAATCTCCTGGTGAAACTCTGTATTGTTTCGTTAGAGCTCCTATAACGTTCCAAAATGCATTACTAAAGGTGGCGCTCTTTATGCTCAGAAATGGCAACTAATTATCAATTATTCTGTAGATCAACTAATTAACTAAGTAATCACATAAACTTAATAAAATTCAGTTAATAATTTTATAAAATTGTACATGTATATTTTCATCATTGTAACAATGAGAAGAATCAAATTCTAACCGTGAATGCTCATAGTGCATATTTTTGCATAAAAAAGTGGCTTTTAAGTGAAATTTAGTTAAAGTGGGCGAGTCCAAAATAGTGTTCAATTTTAAAAAAATTGCACATACACTTCCTATATGAGACATCACCAAATGGCACTCTGGAGAAAGATCAAATGCTAAGTTGAGATTTTTTTTATATTATATAAATCGAACACTACGCAGATTAAATCAAACAACAATGTCAATCAATCAACGTTTATTGGCGTAGTGATACCAACGCCGATGGTATGGCGTGATTAGATGGTGAAACGTTCGAAAGAAAATAAATATTTCTGCCTTCGGTGGGACCTGAACCCACGACCTTCCACTTGCCGGGCGGAGGCTCTACCCACTGAGCTACGAAGGACAATATATAATCTCTTTACGAACGTATATATATTGTTGCCAGTTATTTCGCAGAATGG
This sequence comes from Dysdera silvatica, assembly GCA_006491805.2. Taxonomy (NCBI): domain Eukaryota; kingdom Metazoa; phylum Arthropoda; class Arachnida; order Araneae; family Dysderidae; genus Dysdera; species Dysdera silvatica. The sequence goes on along the minus strand of QLNU02015360.1, from coordinate 2,339,974 downwards.
TGTAGTACATAGACTACTATTTAAACCAAATTGCAAAGAGACTGGTATTAAATTGATCGAAATGCCCGTTGCAGCATATGTATTTATTTTATATAAATCGAACACTACGCAGATTAAATCAAACAACAATGTCAATCCATCAACGTTTATTGGCGTAGTGATACCAACGCCGATGGTATGGCGTGATTAATAATAATAATCACGTCATAACATCGGCGTTGGTATCACTACGCCAATAAACGTTGATTGATTGACATTGTTGTTTGAACTAAGTTGAGATTTGAACATTATGGATGGAAGCACCCTAGTATGCAGTAAAAATAAGTATTTCAAGCCAAGCTAATAGGGACAATTATGGGGAACCAGGATCAAGTGTACATATTAAAGATATGCAAAATTGGTCACTAACCAAATCAGTGTGATGATTTTATCCGTCTCTTAGAGATGGGCACAACCATTCATTGATTCGATCAATGAACGATTTTGGCCATCATTACTATATGTCATTGAGTTGAGATTATAGTGTGCAAGGACGCTGTATAAGTCTTCTTTAAAGGAACAAGCATGTTGATAAATAGTGTGTGTGTGAAAACTTTGAAATTGTCAGTAGAGGTCGTAAGTGACATAGTGCTAATGTTTCTGTGTGCAACTGTTGGCAACTTACAGTACTCAAACTAATATACTAGTTTTACTATTGAATTCAGTTAAGTGGGCACCAAAAGGTTGCTTGTATATTCATCTGCAATTGTGTTTGATAATACTTTGTTATTTGTTTTCCCCCAAGTTCACATAATATTGAAATGTGTGTATAAAAACAAATATAAATATTTCTGTAAGTTTCAATAGCCTTTAGTCTTTATAAATATATACAAACATGCAACAGGACTCAGACAAGGGGTATTAAAATTTTAATCGAATTTGTCACCTGTGTCTTGTAGTGTGACAGTGCATATTGAATCAGGTGAAACTTATTGAACATCAGAAATAGAAAATGATGTCCAGTATATGCAGGGTGTTTCATAATTCCCTATGGGATTTGCTAAGGTTGTAGTTAAAAATTTGACAAATACTGTAAAAAGTTTCATATCACTATATAAAGAATTACTTTAAGTTAGGTGCAAGCTTTACAAGTATTCAATATGTGCGTCCTTGGAGTGACGTGGCATACTTCAATTCTAAACGCAAGTTTGTACCATACTCATCTTAACATGTTACGATCAATGTTAGAGACTGCACGTTTGATACTTCCTTGCAATTCTGTGAAACCACTTGACGAAGGGGGCAAGAACACACAATCTTTGATATAGTCCCATAAAAAAAAAATCATATGAGGTTAGGTTAGTTTGGGAGCCAGGGAAGAAGGGAATTGCCATCTTGTGAAGCACATCCAATCCAATGATGAGGTAACTCAGCATGAAGGCATTCGCACATATGTCTCCAAGAAAATGTGGGGAAGCCCCAGCTTGTTGAAAAATGTGATGATAAAGAGATAACACAAAGCACAGTAACTTTAGGAGAATCATGGATGTATTGCACCACTTGACGAGGGTATGCCACATCTCAAATGCACACATTGTGATGGTTTATCTTGCTGGAAAGATGAAATGTGTCTTCATCACTAAAAATTATTTTTTCAGCAAAACCATCTTCCTCTAGTAGCTTCTTTTGGAAATCCTTAAAAATTGAAAATTACAATGGCAATCCTTCGGACTCAGTGTCTGCAACAGTTGCACTTGATATGGTTTCACATCAAGGTGTTTACGTAAAACATGTCATACAGTTGGATATTACATATTCAATTTCCGACTTTTGCGACAAGTTGATTTTGTAGAGCTGCTGGAAAATATTTCTTGCACAACGTTTATGGTCTCCACTGACAGTTCCGGCTAACCACTTCATTTTGCATCACACAGGCATCCAGTTTCTTTGAATTTTTTGTACCAATGTATGAATTGTCTTGTCTGTGGGTGCTTCATGTTGGCATTTCACATGAAATTTCCATTGCACTGTCACAACGGACTCACATTTAACGAATTCTAACGCATAGTAAGCTTTTTGTATACCTGTGAATGCCATTTTATGTTAACCACTGTCTACCACCCATTTGTGCTTTTACTTAGTCTTACAACTGTTGCCATCTAGCAAATTCCTTAATAAAAAGCTTGAAGTGATTCTTTATACAGTGATATGAAACTTTTTGCCATATTTGTCATATTTTTTTTAACTAAAACCTTTCATAGAAATTATTAAACGCACTGTGTGTGTAAATTGTGACTTCTTAATTTAAAGTGTATGTAGGTAGGTAGGTAGGGAGGGGGGTGGGTGGAGGGTATGATGAATAATGGGATATATATTATCCATTGTCAAAAATTACCCTATTCAACTGTATTTTGTATTGCTTTACATAAACATTTATTCATTAAGGCATAACATATGTGCCAATCCTTCCAATTTACCCGGAATCCTTCCGATTTTTTTATTGGTCTTCCGGTCGGAAAACAATTTCTTCCAATTTTTGGAGATTTTGTCTAAAATCATGGCAGGTAATGCTCTTGTAAAATTTCTTGGTAATGTTGTGCATTGATAGTCCCATCATATGGAAACAAATCACCAGTGCTACAATAGCCAAAACACCCCACACTTGAACAATGCTTGGGAACTTTACTTCTTGTTTTACACAGTTTTTGGCGTGTCCTTCATTCGGCCGGCGGATGACTCTCCGCCCGATATTTCCATATAGGACTGGGAAGGGGGACTCGTCATGCCAAGTCACCTTCTGCCATTGAGCTTCTGTCCAGGACATGTGGTCTCTAGTCTATGCAAACTGCTTCATTAGCTAAACTGGCATCAACATAGGCTTTCGCTTACTCTTGTATGAGCCATATCCCATGTCATGTAGTATATTGATAGCAATTCGTCATGATACAGGTCGATCTATACGTTGGCTCCATTGTTCTGAAGCTTCCACCTAAGTTTCAGATCGGTGTTTCGTGACAACGCGACCCAAAATTCAATCTTCCCTAGCAGTAGTTATAGGCGATCTGCCTTTGCTACATCCAAGCACGATGGAACCGGTTTTGTCGTGATGTTTAAGAAATGTTCTGACGGTAGACTCGTTTAAACACAATTCGCGAGCAGTCTGACGCATAGCTGCTCCATTTTGTCGTTTCTGAAGGATCTTATTGCGCATCTGCAGTCCTAACCTTTCTCTTGCCAGTTTTTCGAGTTTTGAACAAAACAGAGACTACATGAGGTTTTATACTGCTCTTCATTTGCATATTGTTGACTGCACAAGATACAAAGCAGCAAAAATTTGCACGTTCAGCCGAGCAACATGTGCAGAGAGTTGGGTGCGCGTAAATTTATTGCCACCGTCTTTTCAGAGGTGTAATGATTCCAGGCATATATCAAGATGCCAGTTATAGTGTTTGTGCTGATTTTTTTGTAAACGATAGCTCAAGTGGAGTATTTGGTGTAATAAAAATGTTTTCTTACTAATGCAAAGGAGTCCTTTTTTTTTTACTATTTATAACAGCGTCATATGCGGTGCGCGTACATTTATTGCCATGGGTAAGGTAATAAGGGACTGCAGCAACCCTTGATATGCTCTTGATAGGTTGTTATATTAAAGGCACTTATCTGTACTCTATAAAATTTGGTAAATTTGGCTTCAATAGCAGCCAAGATAAATAGGTGGGGGCTGAGACACTTTTTCGCATCCTCAATATGTTGTCATGTATAAAGACACTCATGTGTACTATCTGTCTATAAAATTTGGTAGATGTGACTTTAGTAGCATCTGTGATAAAGGCACCCCTCGATATGTCCCTGATGATAATCGTTTTAAGAGGGCGGTAGCTGTAAACGTTGCAGTTATTTCAATTGCAATTAAAATTATGAAATTTGTGAATGTCACCCTTCTCTGTGGTCGGCCCTTCTTTCCTCGGACATTTTTTCCATCAGCCCTTTTTTCCAAGCCATTTTTCCGTGCCTCTTTCCATTGGCCCTTTTTTCCTGGATTCATTTCCATTCTAATAATTCTTTTTTTTTAATGAGAAATGGCAGCAAACAAAATGTTACTTCATTCTTAACAGAGTACTGATTTATGCATGTTTTTTATGCCAAGTACTGTGAACTGATCTATACTTATCACCAGGGGCAGACTGGGTCCTCTCAAATGTCTCATACCTTGGATTATCGGAGGGCGCGAGTCGTTGCCCATTCGGAAGCACGAATGCTATCGCCCATTAGGGTGCAACGGCCGGCTGGCTGGCGGCTCGGTCCGCCCGTACTCATCATCCATTTATCGGGGGGGGAAAATCAAGTTTTGGCTGTGTTAGCACTTTATCACGATTTTCACTTAGATTCAGAGTTTTTTCCTACTTAGTCCAGCTTGTATTCACGTTAAGATGAAATCTTATAGCGTTTCAATCTATATAACCCTTTTTAATTATTCCCACACTTTTGAAATATCCTCGTGAAGGAATAAACGTTTTACAAATTACATATTCTGACCCTTATATACAATAAATACCCACTTACCCCGTATAAAAATTGCATCTAAAAACAACTCTATTGTAATTATATTTAAAAAAAAACCGCCAATTCACAAATTGATAAACGTTCAAATTTTTACCTTTCAAAAACAAAAATAACCAAAATATTTGGATGGGCCAAGGCCCACCTGGCCCATCCGCTAAAACTGCCACTTGGTTACACAAATATCGAATTTTGAAAATGCATCATTTTCCAGCTTAAAATATTTTACAGAAAAATTTCCTGTTCTTTTGTTCAATAATACAGAAGATGAAGCTGTTGATGCTTTACAAACAGAATTCAGTGAGTTCCAGGCTTTCGAAGTTCCACAAACTGTGAGTAATGAAGGTAGCATTGATGCACAATGGGCAGCCATAGGTAAAATAAAAAATGATACTTGTGAATTAAAATTTAAACGACTTTCTCAGGTTATGCTGTCAATACTTACGATCCCTCACAGTAATGCAGCATGCGAGAGAGTCTTCAGTCAAGTGAAGAAAATTAGAACTGACTTCAGGTCAACCATGTCTGATGACACATTAGAAAATTTACTAATAGTTAAATGCAGACAACATGTGAAATGTTACGAGAATGTATTTGACAAAAAATTTCTCAAATGCAAAATCTTGCACTACAGCATTTGTAAATTCTAAGAATTAATATTGCGTTTAATACAGTTTAATCCTCTATTATTATTAATTTAATAAATACTTAATTTCCTCATTGTGCCTGTTTTTCATAAATTATGTATGATTTTGTTTAATTAAAAAATGGTGGCCCACGCATGCACAATTGACTACAGATTTTTCACTTCTAGAAGTTGGCACCTATGGCATAATCTTTTTATGGATCTTCCAAATGAAATGTATAAAAGTAGCCCTAAAATATATAAGCAGTAGGTTATTGATACGCAGGGTGCATTAAATTTTATTTACATGAAGTTTGCAGAGAGAATGTAATTTTTAGGTAAGTCTGGAGACTGCCTGTTTGTGTGTATTCTGTTTGTCAAAGTATTTTTTTCTTACACATTAAACTAATAGCACATACTTTCTATTTTGAACTCATAGGATGGATTAAAACATTTGAAAAATATTATAAAGATCAGACCCAACATATTTTTAACAATATGGTTTTAAAAATGAAAGATGATAGACGTAGAAAATTTATTTGGGCTGAAATATCTTTTTTCTCTCATTGGTGGGAACGTGCTGATGCAAATTCAAAGCTTATTATTAAGAGGTAAAGTATTTATATTTTTTATATTTGTTTATTTTTAGTGCTTTAAGATGTTTTAGTGAATTACACATTAACACTAGAAGCACTAATGGCGGTCAAAATGATCGCTCAATGTGTTTTCTATGGTTGCTTCCATTCTCACGCATCTTTATGTTACTAATCATGCCTAACTCATATTTAATACTAACATAAATATTTGTTTAAAGGTTTATATAGTACTTTTTTTTATCTCACTATTCATAAAAATAAGGGAGATATATTTTTCCACAAATTTTTATTTATGGCAACACAATTACATTTTTTAAATTAACAGATATTTGTGGTTATTTTGCGATTTTTTAATTGTGCCTACCAAGCTAGTGCTTTTCTGTTTGTCTTTCAGCTAGCTTTAGTTAAGTAAAATTGTTGTGAGTGGTCATATTTCAACCTGTTTTGATAAGGTATAAAAATTCGTATTACTACCTTTTCAATTTGTGATTCATCCTTCCTTAGATATGGAAAGGCATTGCACATGTACTTTGATTTTACATCCACTAGCATCCAAAGTTTTATTCCAAATTTGTCAGGTTTGTTAGCCATATGCTGGGTTTCATAGGGAACAATTGCTTATCTGCAGTCAAGAGTTCTGGGAAGATTTATAACGACTTATGTAGTATCATTAATAAATTTGTCCCAAATTTCATAAAACAGGGCAAATTTGTTCATCTCTAATCATTGAGATCTTGTTAATTTCAAATCAAACTTCAAATATTTCATGATTTCTCTGAATTTGCAGCATGACATTGTCTTCAAAAAGAAAGGAAGTCCCAAAGAATATATCTATAAGAAGTCTTAATTAATGGAATTGCATCCATATGCTCCTCTCGCATACAAAACTGCCAAAAAAGTATTAATTTCATCGGCAGAGGCAGCAAGAGTTGAGTTGTTGATTACAAAATGCCTCTGCTTCAGTACACTTTTTAAGGTGGCAAAGCATGGAGTCATCAACAAAAAAGCCGCCAAACTCTTATAACATTCTCACTGTCTTTTTTTTTTTTTTATATGTAGTATAACATTCTTCGTCTCTTTCAATATATTTCTTGTTCCAAGTCTCCCTGCCTTATTTGCTCCAACAGATGCCACAGTCCATGTAGTTTCATTGATCTTACCCAACATGTACCAACCTTACTTTATGACTTTGAATATAATTCCCTTTTTCTACTTCCCCTGCCTGCACCAGAATTTAGTTCAGTTCATTGTTTTCCCCTGTCTCTTCCAGAACTCCTTCCTAAAAATTTAATATATATATATCATCATCATATTCAACCATTATCTATCCACTGCTGGATGAAGGTCTCTCCAAATGCTTTCCATACAAGTCTATCCTGAGCAATTCGTTTCCGTCACCCCAACCTGTTTTCTTATTTCATCCACCCATCTAGTTTGAGGACGTTTTCTAGGTCTTCGGTGGTCTCTTGGAATCCAGTTCAGAATTTCTGTTGTCCATCGTTGATCAGTTCTTCTTGCAATATGCCCAGCCCATCGCCATTTCAGCCCTTTTACTTTAACAATGATGTCCTCTACTCTAGTTTGCTCTCTCACCCAAGTGTTCCTTTTTCGATCTCTCCTAGTTATTCCAAGCATGCACCTCTCCATGCTCCTTTGCGTTGTCTGTAACTTTCGTATTGCTCCAACTGTTAGACTCCATGTCTCTGATCCATAAGAGAGGACTGGCAATACACACTGGTTGAAGACCTTTCTTTTTAGACACAAAGGCAATTTCCCCTTCAGGATAAAACTGTTTCTTCCAAATGCACTCCAGCCAAGTTTAATACGTCTGTTGAGTTCTTTCATAATGTTACCATTCATTGCAATCAGCTGGACAAGGTAAATATATGAATCAGCAATTTCTAGCTCAATGTTGTGGCTTATACTGTTCCTCTGAGGTATTGAACATGATCTAAGTTTTTGTAGGTTTATCTTGAGTCCAACTTCTTTACTTCTAGTTGGCTCACAGCCTTCACCATATCTTGGAGTTCTGGCGTTGGGTGAGAAAAATAACAATGTATAACAAACGCAAATGATTTAAATATTCACCATTTATTTTTATTCCTTGTGCCGAATTTATCTGCTGAAAATATCTGTAAAGCTGAAGTAAAAGTTTGGGAAAATGGTGTCTCCTGCCTCACACCTTTACCAATTTTGGTAGTTTTGGTATCTTTATGTAACCAAAATTTGCACTTATTTTTCTCACACATTTCACCATGTCAATGTATACATCCTCATCTACTGCTGATTTGAAGGTTGATAACTGCTGACATTTAATAGAGTCAAAGGCAACACCATGCGTAGTACACACACACACAATGGAAGTTCATATTCATGTGTTCTTTCAATTAATTCTCTTAATACTTGAATATGGTCCACTGTACTGAATCCACTTCGAAATCCAGCTTGTTCTCTTGGTTGAGCTGCATCTAATTTTTTCTGCAGGCGATGTGTTAGCACTTTTGTGAAGATTTTATAAATAGCAGGTAATAAGCTAATTGGTCGGTAATTTTTTAAATCCTCTTTATCACCTTTTTTATGCAAAAGAATTACTGTTGCAGAATCCCATTGGTTTGGTATGTTACCACTGTTGAGGCATTTGGTAAAGAATTTTGCGAGTATGTCTTCTACATGTTCTCCAGCTTCTTTTAAGATATCTAATGTAATGCCATCATCGCCAGGGGATCTTCCTTTCTTCATACTTTTTATTGCAAATGCTACTTCTTCTTTTAAGATTTTAGGAGCTGTTCCTTCGACTATCTCAGAGTCTTCGTTTAATCCACTGTTTCCCTCATACAGCTTTCTGTAGAATTCTTCAACTCTTCTAAGTATTTCTTCCCTATTTCTTGTTACAGTGCCATCCTCTCCTTTTAATGCAATGATGTGTTTCTTCCCAATAGACAAACTCCCTTTAACAACCCTAAGGCTCTTGTTGCTTTCAATGGCCTTCCTTACTAACTCACAATTGAATTTCGGTGCTACAGTCATTTAATTGCTTCCATCCACTGCACACAAGGTAGCAAGAATTAGCTACAAAGCGCCATTTGGCAACTTTTTAAAATTGATTAATAAAAAGAAAGTCCATTTTTATTAAGCAATTTTAAAAAGTCACCAAATGGCACTTCGTAGCCAATTCTTGTTACCCTGTGCATAGTGGATGGAAGCAATTAAATGAATGTAGTGCTGTGACAGCACATTTTGGGAAAAAAATGTTCATTTTTAAGTCCTTTATCGATTGCACATGCTTACGAAGTCCCAAATGTGTACAGTGTGATGTAAAAAAGGCAATTTTCATTCTTTATCTCACTAGAGGGCAATACAGATCACGATCAGGAAATGGAATTTCGCATTTTTTTTTGTCTCTGCAGTATTATTAGGCCAATGACTTATAATCTGTATCAAAAATTTTATTCAATTCGATAATTGCCAACGCAGTAACGAAGATGGACATAAAAAGTAATTCGCTGTACAGACAAACTGGTTGCTTTGCGCACGGTGCGAGTTCCACCAATATTGTTTATTTAACGTCCTTTACAAACCCTCAAATTTTCTGAACGTTATTCTGAAACACCCTGTGTGTGTATATATATATATATATATAATATGTATGTATTACTTACAAGAAAAAGGTATCTAGAGCTGACAATACTGTACAAAGTAACATTATTTTGGTGTTAAAAATCATAACTTATAAGAATATTTGAAGAATGGAGAAAAACAATTATCTATATGGAGAATATTTTGAGCTGCCATTTCCGTTTGTTGAGTATTTTGAAAAAAATTATCCATATTCACATTTTTTTTTCTGAATCACTGGAATCTTTGAGGCATTGTGGTGTCCTGAAATTGTGTAATCCATATCATTATTATCACTTGGATCAACATCTGATTCATCAATATCAGATTCTTATCATCATTATTACTTGGATCAGCATCTGGTTCATCAATATCAGATCTATTTTCTGAAAGCTCTTGTAAGCCTTTTAAATATTCATCTGGCCATAGATAGTGCAGTCGACAAGTCATCCCAAAGTTTACAATTTATCTACAAGACTAAATAGTTTGCAGTATCAGTTTTGAGAACCCATGTCATGGGAGAATTTTCCCTAAATCCATAAAAAAAAATATGGTGGAAATCAGTTATAGCGAGTGCCGATTATAATGGCCAACTTTACTAATGGCTAACTTTTACGACTTTTTACAACCAACATTAATTTTGAAATTTTTTTGAAATTGTTAAATCTGGGGTGTAGTAAGTACTTATTCATTAAAAGCCACTGACTTATATTGTGCTTAATCATTATACCAAACAAAATTTATGTGTTTCTCATTATGTCCGGAAACTTGCTAAATGTGGGCTTATATAAGTGGGTCATGTTATATTTTACATCACCCCCTCTCCACCCTAAAATTCCTCTCGGGATTTGCCTCTGATGTTATGGGCAAAAAAAGGATTGCTAAATATGTGTCTAAATCCAAACTCGAAACGAGGGATAGGTAGAAAGATGTATGGAACTTACTCGCAGAATGTGAAAAAACACATGATTAAACTTATGAACAAAGTTACTGCTCATGGCACTTGGACATGGAGGTAGAATTAAAAATAACTCAATTATTTTTACTTTTTAGCATATGGCATTTCATATTTGCTAATGTGCAAAGCTTTTCGGGACAAGTCATAAAATTTCAAAACTCTTAACAAATTGTTTCTATGAAAAAATACAACAAGAATATGAAAAATTGTCAAAATGACTTCTTTGGTGCTTCTAGTGTTAATGAAATCAAAATAATCTAATGTTTCTATGAATGGTAGTTTAACTATTGAGCCGTACAGTGGTAATGCATTCGCCAATCGTGCCTTTATTCCGGATTCAGCTCCTAATGGTTATCGAAAAAAACAAGAAAAAAGAACACTTTTCAACTAATTGCTTACTGTGGTTTGAGGGTTGATTCCCGAGGCCTTGAAACTTTAGATATCTCAGAAAACTGTAGGTCCTGACACACAATGATTCTTGCTGTCCTCGCCTCATAAAACTCACAAACAAATGAAGATAGTTTAACCCACAGTCTCATGACAATGCTTCCTAGGTCTGGATATAGATAACCATGAACGTTTTTAAATATTTAGAGGGTGGTTTTATATGAAGATGATAATATATATTAAAACAGTATCTTCACATAATGACATGATTATTTTTTTGGGAGGGGGTTAAAGTTCATAAAAAAATTGCTAATCAACTTTAGTGAATGAGTTGAGTTTAATGACTATGTGTATTTTTAAAAGAAGACATTTACGTTGTTAAAGGATATAAACTTCTGGTAAACATTTTAATAATATTTTTGTTAATATATTTGAAAGAATATGAAATAGACACTAGCATTTGACAAAGGATACTGCTACATAAGCATTTTAGCTACCTCTTAATTTTCAATTACTGTACTGTGGTATGGAAGTAATGTGTTTATCCACCATGCAGAAATAAGGGTTTCAGTCCTGCTGGTATTAATTGATTGCCTTTTTTTTTCTACCAATTTATATTCCATGACTTTATTCCTTGGGCAATAGAGGTCCAGATCTCTTGAGAAAATTTCATCCTGGAGCAGCATGGTCCTAGCTGTCCTTGTATCATAAAACACAAATATGGTTTTCAATTCTGGTCTGTTAAAGAATTTTATGAGTAGTTATTTTACATTAATTTACTTAAATTTCGCATGATGATACTAGGCATTATTTGAAGATGGAATTATCAATTACAAGCATTTATTTTTCATTTTAATTTTTATTTAGGTAATTGTAAAGATATTTACTTTCCTATCAGCATTCATAGTAAGAACTATTGACATTTGTTTTAGGATATTTACCATGTACATCTTTATGTGTTTTAGGTTTTGGTTGGTCTTTGAAAGACCTTAGAATGCATCAATAGCCCAAAAGACAGATGAAGTAGTAATGATAATGAAATATGTCTTGAAACTTTTTACGTAGTTTTATAACCATTGTGGCTATTTAGTTACACATTGAGAATAACATATAGTTCATAAATCGGAGGTTTCTAAGGATGATAAAACAAAAAACAAATTATGTTCTTTGTTGCCATTTATCATACTTAAATAGGAAGGACAATATAAGAATGAAACTTAAAATTTTAGAAGTTGTATAATTCAGTGAATTTAACACCAGCAGTTCGTGAAGTCCCCAAAGTGGAGAGTTACATATTTGCTGCTGTGTAGAGTGGGAGATAACCCTATGTTGAATGTATATTGAAAAATGCAATAATAGGCATAACCTTTTTTAGTTTATATTGTATTTTCATATTTATCTAATTGAAAATCTAATAAAACTTGCATCAACATGTTCTAACCTCCTTTATAGTTGCCACTATAATATATGCTTTTTATTAATATTTTATTTCTTAGGTTCCTTGCTGACGGTCAGTTGGAAATAGTTTCTGGTGGTTGGGTGATGAATGATGAGGCCACATCTCATTATTATGCAATTATTGAACAAATGGTAGAAGGGCATCAGTGGCTAGAACATAATTTAGGTACAATTTTCATGTATTATATTCAGTGTTGAGGTAGGCTCAGTATGTGAACTGATTGTTAAAATATTTTTAAAAATAAGAACCAGCTGTTAACTTTTTCGCTAGAAGTTTAACTCTCCTTCTAATATTAAATATTTTAGTATTTAATAACTCGCATTTTATATTTACTGATATTGATATTTTTTACTAGGTGTGAATAATCTTGCACTCTTTCACACATGCTTTAGAATAAATTCCAAGCCATTACATTGTGGGGAAGGCATATCAGATCCTTGGATATTTGATTCAATGAGCAAAGGGACTTGAAAGGGTTCCTGTTTGTCAGAAGGGAAACTGTCCCAAATTAAAGACTTGTGGAGGATCAGGACATTACTCACCAATACCTTCTAGAAAGAAAACAGTTTTTGAATAATACAATTACCAACAAGTGGTTGACACAGAAAAGCTTTCAGGGTTGTGTTTTTATAATTTGTGGGGGAAATTATTTATTTGAAAAGGTGTAACAACACACATGTATATAGCTTAAACTTTGAGCTATAAGTACAACTTACCATCAAAAGATTTGGTGGCCTGTAAAGAAGAAAAAAAAGCATCTCGTGTTAGAGTCAAACCGGAAACCATTTTGTATGGACCAGAGCCTCACGTCAACTAGACTATTGGGACATGGGAAACATGCCTTTTCCTTCGTATATAAATTTTTGAATAACAGTTACTAACAAGTGGTTAACAGAGAAAATTTTTTGTGGTGGTATTTTTATAGTTTGTGGGGAATTATTTCTTTACAAAGAAAAAAGCATTGTTTTCTTTGTCCTTGTAGTCAATATGGTGCTCTGATTCATACAAGGTGGTCGTCGGGTTGACTCTGGCCCAGGATGATGCTTTTTTTCATCTTTACAGCCCACCAAATCATGTCATGGTAGGCTGTACTTATACCTCTAGTTTGAGCTATACACATGGGTGGCTAAAGAC
>QLNU02015360.1:2296287-2326561 GCA_006491805.2 Dysdera silvatica | reverse complement strand
AGCAAATAACCACTTTAACCTTTTAATGTATTAAAAATATTGCATATATTTCAATTCTAGGGGGGGGGCATTTGCCCTCTCCGCATCAACTAAACGACGCCCATGAGCCCAATATATAACGAGAATTGGGACGAAAATATATAACGAGGCTTGGGACCAGGAAAAATGCTTGCCATATCCGCTCTGAAATTTAAAATTTCAGACTTTGAATATAAAGTCTTTACAGGTAACATATTTGCATGCTTCATGTACACAATAATATTTAGCTCTGAATTGGCTTAAAATTTAATGAGCGTATTGTGTCATTACTTAAATTCAATTCAACAAAAAAATGTGATATAAAGAAACTTAAGTTAGTAAATTTTCCCAAAATATATAAGCTTTATTTCAAGATTCTCAGTAAACGAACTATAACTGTTTACTTTGTTTTGCAGTATTTACGTTTATAGGGGCCGAATGGGCCGGTGCGCCCTCATGGGCGATAGGACTCGCGCCCTCCGAAAATCCAAGGTATGGGCCCTTTGAGAGGATACAGTCCGCCCCTGTATATTTATACCATGTTCATACTAAAATACTTAGCATTTTAAATACACAGTTATCAGTGTAATCTGTTGCCTTACTACAGAAAGCTTTTATGGTGAAGTTCATAGAAATTATCCGATTTTAAACGTTGGAAACTTTATTTCATAATATTCACCTCAATTAAAAAGACATCCTATAGCACTTTTAGAAATTTAGGAAAAATTAAATGATAATTTGAAACTTTCCATTATATAAATTTTACAAGGAAAATTTATGTACATGGTTGTTCTATAATGTCTTAAACGTTATTACCTTGAATACAAATTTAGAACGTTTTACCTTCAATGCGTTTTGCATTTGAGACGAAAACATGTTATTGAACATTTGCAGGAACAAAACAAAATGTTAGAATGAGTGAAAAAGTGAAAATGCATGGCGTCCTTTTTCTTCTTTCTTTCTTACTCTCTCTCTCTCTCTTTTTAAAGGTTGCAGGCAGACTATAATCAGGATGAAGGGGCACCTGAGGAGCCAAGTCAAAGGCCTTGCTTGGTTATGGAAGCCTGTGCACAGGAAGTTGAGAAGGGTGGCTTAGCGGAGGAAAACAATGACCTTGCAGCGTTTGTTTTGTTTTACGCCGGGACCTACGGATTTCAAGGAATCCGAACCTCTTAAGGCCTAGGAGACCGACCTTGTGGACTACGGGTAAACTGCCATGTACCAGGACCCGCGGCTTTCTGGATATTGGCATCCTTCTTGTACTACCTTAGACCATATAAGGTCGGAGTCACTACCTAGAGGTCAAACTACGAATCCTGGCATGGAAGTCAGTTTTTTTTCAATTTGCGCCTAGAAAATGGTTACTGACCAAATGAGAGGACACACCGATTAAAATAGGAAAACTCTTTAAGATACGACATAAGGGAGAGTTAAAGTAAACTCATGTTTGTAAAAATTGCAACACCATGAAGGAATCACTTGATTGAGCTGAAACTTTCAGGAAATGCAAATTAGGGTATGCTATTCAAATGATTAGAATTTCAGAGTCATCGCGCATGCGTGGGCTGAGCGGCGCCCTCTGAACCGCTGATAGATCAGTATAAATAGAGGGCTGTAGCGGGGCGTGTATGGTTATCTGCTAGTGGTAAACGTTACATGAGACGTCACTATGCCTCTACGACGAAAGAGGGCGACATTTCAGCAAGTTACGGAGTTTGAACGGGGACGAATGATCGGCCTTCGTGAAGGAGGGTTTTCTTATCGTGCAATAGCAGCTCGTATGGGGCGTAACAGCGAGTGCTGATTGGCAGCAATACGTAATCGGTACTTCGTTCAGTTACGTATTGCTATTTGTATTTCTCTTGCTTCATTTTCTCTAATTTGCATAACACTTACCACTGTGCTTGAATTTGTTTGAAACTGAACTTTGTCATAGTTTTGTCAAATAATACAAAGAAAATAAACATTGACAAATTTTCAAATCAGTATTTTTTGCTGTTTTGATGAAAAGTTGTATCATATTACATATCAGCATTTTGAAAAACTTTACATTCAGCTGATATTTTTAAAATTGCGTTTATTTACGATATGAAAATAAAGTTTTCAGTATGCAGGAAAATTAGAAGATGATGGGTATGAATAATTATAAAACAGTCTTCTTGGATCTAGGCATTGTAAAGGAGTGATTTATATGCTACTGGACATATTTTTTAAGAAATATTTTGTCCTTACCATTAGAAGCCTTTAAACTTTAGAAGATAATGTAATAAGATTACGTAAAATTTTCTGTTATTGTAATCCTTGGGATATGATCACTAAGTTCTAATATGTTCTTGAAAATAATGTTTAAATCTCTGTATGTTTTGTTTATGAATAAATGCTATATTTGCTTATGCAGATTATAGACCAAGAAATGGATGGGCCATTGATCCTTTTGGCCTATCGCCAACTATGGCTTATTTGCTAAGAAGGATGGGGTTAGATAATATGGTTGTTCAAAGAGTACACTATTCTATGAAAAAATACCTTGCACAAAAAAAGGAATTGGAATTTTTATGGCGACAGCCGTGGGGTAAGTAATTAAACAGTAATCTTTTTAAGTTTAATATTAAAGCTTTAAATATTATGTGGGGGTTTTTCATATTTTTTTTATTACATGATTATAACCAAACTGTCTCTATTCAGATCTTTCTACAGCTGTGACTAATAAGCAGAATGATACTAAAATTTGTACACCTAACTTCACTGTAGTATCATACTGCACAGTACTTGACTGTTAGCATGAACTACTTTCAACACAAATTATTTCTTGAATCCTTGTCAAATTGTAGCGGAAGTTTTGTGCTTTTATTTCTTTTTTAACATGAAATATCATTTACCATACCTACCCAAACTAATAATTAATGGCCCTTGGAAAATTTCCTTCACTTAACATGAATCCAAACACATTTTCTGAGTCTCTTGGTTTTTTTTTTTATATATATTCTATTTTTTTTCTTTGAAATAAAGAGTTTCAAAAAAGGCCAAAATAATGTTATTTTTTAAAAAGAATATATTTTATTCTGATACCCCTAGAGTGTTGGAGTGACCAGTGTAGGTTGATTTTATAGTTTCATTTTTATCACCCCTAAATTCACACCATAAGACAGTTGAAAGCTGGTTCAACCTGGAGTGTATTTTGTGCGGGATTCCTTCAGCATCTAAGTGTAAAAAGAAATCACAAAGTGTAGAAGTTGTTAAGTTTAGAAAATAAAAAATAAAAATTCTAGCTTGTAAAATTCAAGATTATAAAGAATACTTTATGAATGATTTAAAAAAAATTAAGGCCCTGTGGTGGTGCACTCGTAATGAGTTCACCTAGTGTGCCAGGTTTGACTCCAACTGTGTTAAAACTGTTACCAAATAACTGCTCACCATAGTCAAGGGTTGATCCCTAGACCTTAAAGGTTTTCAGTAAAAAGGTTTACAGTTCAAAGGTTAATCAGTTTGAACTTGCTCAAAAAAGAATGAGAATTGTCAAAAATGGGGTTGAAAGTGTTGATGAGATCAGTGAGTTGAAAAAGTTGACAATAGAGAGTTGAAAAATGTTTAAATAGTGCTGATGATGTATCAGAGAGGTTCGAGGGCAAAATTTTACTCGTGGGTGCAAATTTACAAGAAAATGCATATTATTTTACTGATGTTCTGAATGTGATCGATTTTAAACACTCATCTTTGGATGGTTACAAAGATTTAAGGATAGGTATGGGGATAATTTACAAAAAAGTTCACGGTGAGGAAGTCAGTGTAAGCATTGAGATGATAATGTATGACAGGCAGTATGTAATCTAGAACAAATAAATGTTTATTAAAATATATGTACATACAGTGAAATAAGGATTTTTCGAATCATCTGCTGTACATAATATGGACTTTAAAAGTATGTATATACTTTGATATATGGTAACTAGAGATGGAATAAATAACTATGTAATATATCATCCTTTTCAGATAACATAAATGATCGTTAATATGAACAATTTTTTTTTGTTCATGGTAACGAGGTTTAACTGTATTCAATAGACTGTGAGAATGATTCCACCAAAGAAATTTTGTTTTAAAATTTGCTTATAAGGGGAAATATGGTACCATAAAAATTTTATACAGTGAATAAATAGAGGCGGCTACAGTGCATTGAAATTGCATATTGCAATGGTGTATACTAAGAGTGACCCTTGCTTTTAGGGACAAAACTTCCTGTGGATTTTGCTTATATTTATCTTCATAGGCTGTGCTAATGCCTCAGTGGTGATTAGCACACATTACAAATTACGTAGTTTGAAAAAGCATCAACAAATCACCATATTGATCAGAATTTATAACAGAGCCATGCGACAATTGGGTGACATTGGTAAGAATAGGTAGAGAACAGTGGATTTCACCGACAAGTGGGCAGCGGACAGCTTAGCATGACTACAGGGCATGCCCTGTGGTGGTGCAGTGGTAATCAACTATTGATTATCAATGTGCACTATTATTTTAACTAATAATCATTTAGTTTATTTAATTTCTATAACAAATTACGGAACATTTATTTTTATTACAACCACCTAGTTGCGCCATCTATAGAAACAGGATCTACAAGCTTTTAGTGATTGTGGTAAAATAATTATAAAGAACGGTGGTAACTATATAATTGTTTAATGAAATTGTATTCTTTAAAATTTAATATATTTAATTTTATTTTTAAATTGGACACAAACTTTTGCAATCACCTAATATTATATATATATATCACTTTCATCAATAAGTACTTCCAAATCGCTTTTCTGCACTGGAAGGACTTATTGATGAAAGTGATATCTCAGAAGCAAATGAAAACATTGTTAAGACAATAGTTGAAACTGCTGGGGAAATTGGTGGTGTAACCTGTAAAAAGCACAATAGCAAATTATCTGAGAAGACGAAACAGCTCATGAAAAGGCGAAGAGATATGAAGGTGGACAATCGAAATACCAGTTCCAGGATTGAGTACATAGAACTTTGTAAAACTCTGCGCAAAAGCATGAAAGAAGACATAAGAAAATTCAACTGTGAGCTAGTAAGGAAAGCCATTGAAAATAACAAGAGCCTTAGGGTTGTTAAAGGAAGTTTATCTGTTGGGAAGAAACACATCATTGCATTAAAAGGAGAGGATGGCACCGTAACAAGAAATAGGGAAGAAATACTTAGAAGAGTTGAAGAATTCTACAAAAAACTATATGAAAGTAACAGTGGATTAAACGAAGACACTGAAATAGTCGAAGGAACAGCTCCTAAAATCTTAAAAGAAGAAGTTTCATTTGCAATAAAAAATATGAAGAAAGGAAGAGCCCCTGGTGATGATGGTATTACATTAGATATCCTAAAAGAAGCTGGAGAATATGTAGAAGACATACTTGCAAAATTCTTTACCAAATGTCTTAACAGCGGTAACATACCAAACCAATGGGATTCTGCAACAGTAATTCTTTTGCATAAAAAAGGTGATAAAGAGGATTTGAAAAATTACCGACCAATTAGCTTGTTACCTGCTATTTATAAAATCTTCACAAAAGTGCTAACACATCGCCTGCAGAAAAAATTAGATGCAGCTCAACCAAGAGAACAAGCTGGATTTCGAAGTGGATTCAGTACAGTGGACCATATTCAAGTATTAAGAGAATTAATTGAAAGAACACATGAATATGAACTTCCATTGTGTGTTGCATTTATTGACTATGAGAAGGCCTTTGACTCTATTAAAACATCAGCAGTCATCAACTCTTTAAGATCAACAGACATTGAGGATGTGTACATTGACATGGTGAAACGTGTGTATAAAAATGCAAGTGCAAAATTTCGGTTACATAAAGATACCGAAGCTATCAAAATTGGTAAAGGTGTGAGGCAGGGAGATACCATTTCTCCAAAACTTTTTACTTCAGCTTTACAGATGATTTTTCAGCAGATAAATTGGAATAACAAGGGAATAAAAATAAATGGTGAATATTTAAATCATTTGCGGTTTGCTGATGACATTGTTATTTTTTCAACGAACCCATCAGAACTCCAAGACATGGTACAGGAGCTCTCAACTAGAAGTAAAGAAGTTGGACTCAAGATGAACCTACAAAAAACTAAGATCATGTTCAATAATTTTGTAGAGGAAACAAAAATACAAGTTGACAACATTGAGCTAGAAATTGCTGATTCATATATTTACCTTGGCCAGCTGATTTCAATGGATGGCAACATTATGAAAGAACTCAACAGACGTATTAAACTTGGCTGGAGTGCATTTGGAAGAAACAGTTTTATCCTGAAGGGGAAATTGCCTTTATGTCTAAAAAGAAAAGTCTTCAACCAGTGTGTATTGCCAGTCCTCTCTTATGGATCAGAGACATGGAGTCTAACAGTTGGAGCAATACGAAAGTTACAGACAACGCAAAGGAGCATGGAGAGGTGCATGCTTGGAATAACTAGGAGAGATCGAAAAAGAAACACTTGGGTGAGAGAGCAAACTAGAGTAGAGGACATCATTGTTAAAGTAAAAGGACTGAAATGGCGATGGGCTGGGCATATTGCAAGAAGAACTGATCAACGATGGACAACAGAAATTCTGAACTGGATTCCAAGAGACCACCGAAGACCTAGAAAACGTCCTCAAACTAGATGGGTGGATGAAATAAGAAAAGAGGTTGGGGTGACGTGGAAACGAATGGCCCAGGATAGACTTGTGTGGAAAGCATTTGGAGAGACCTTCATCCAGCAGTGGATAGATAATGGTTGAATATGATGATGATGATATATATGTGTGTGTGTGTGTGTGTATATATATATATTATAAAGTTAATGACCATGATTAGAATATTTCAATGTAGCCATGTTAAAATGTAAAAGCGCTAGAAACATTTGGTTTAAAATTCCTTATAAGAATAACTGCAATATTTTTAGTTGCAGTGACTCCCAGATTGGGAACCACTGTTCTAGAGGTTAGAACTTTAAATTTAAAATGGGTGCAGTTTTGAAGTTACTAGCATAAGCATTTTTTGTTATGAATACCATACGTATGTGTTATCGCTGAAAAATATGAGAAAGGTAGTTAAAGTCCACTGATTTGTAATGTTTTGGTGGTATTTTATTCTTGTTCTTTTATTAGATCATAATCATACTATGGATATTTTGTGTCACATAATGCCTTTCTACAGTTACGATATTCCTCATACGTGTGGCCCTGATCCAAAAGTATGCTGTCAGTTTGACTTTAAAAGGCTTCCTGGTTATAAAGTAAATTGCCCTTGGAGAATTCCACCAACATCTATTACTGAAAAGAATATTGCAGATAAGTATGTGTTTTATGAGTAATAGAATATTTAGAATCTGACTACAAAATTGAAATTTCATAAATCAACTGCTAACAAGTGTTTAGTCTATTAACCAATGTTTTCATATATTTTTTGCTAACAGTTGTAAAATTCTGCAGTTGCCCTCTATATCTCTCACTTGCCCTATGAAAAGGACAAACAACTTATTCTAAATACTAGATGAGTTTTCGAGATGCAGTTTAAAAAAAGGAAGGCCATAAAAAAACAATAACTTCATTAACAATTACCACATATCGAACAACAGATCAGCTTTTGTGTAATGTTTCCATATTCAACTGTTTAGAAACCCTAAACAGTAATAATTTTACAGCCTTATGGTGGTTTGGAGTTGATGAGTTTGTCCATTGTGCCATTAACTCGGCTTCGATTCCGATGACATTATAGAATACCTACCATTTTTTCTGCCCATTGTTGACTGGGATTTGATTCCCTAGCCAACAGAGGTTTGGATTCTTCAGGTAACTATAGATTCCAGTGCATCATAACCTTAGCTGTTCTTGTACCATAAACAAATGAAACAGTATTTTTACAAGAATAAACATATATGTGGGGTATTTTTAGCACTATATATGTGCATATATGGAAATTTACTCAAAAGACTTACATACTTAGTTTTAATGTAATCTGATAGTACAAATCTTAAAGTTTTCATAGAGACATTTCATAGTTCAATGTGGGTTCTATTTGTCATATGTCAAAAAGAAAAAAAAAAAAAAAATTGTATAATATGGCAAATATCTCATCTGAAGCTAGTCTCTTCCCAAACTGGATGCAGCATATCCAGCATGCCTTCTGCAACTGCAGCAGTGATTCTGTTTTTCAGCCCAGCAACATTGACATGTAAGGGTGGAACAAAAACTAGATCTTTAACAAACTCCCCAATAAAAAAAATTAAGAGGTGTCAAATTTGGGGAGCGAAGTGGCCATGCTATTGGTACCCCACAACCAATCCATCAACTAGGAAAATGATTATCGAGATAATTTCGGACATGTCTAAATTAATGAGGTGGTGTTACATCCTTCGTGAAATAAATGTGGTTTTTTTGATTATCTCATCTATCTGAGAAAGAGATAATTATATATATATAAATACAGGGTTGGCCATGTAAGTTGCTTATGTAAAATATCTTAAAAGTAGAATTTTACAAAAAAATGTTTGCAACAAAAGTTGCTTATGTTGAAAGGGGAAAGGGTTTTTCATTATCTGTTATACAATAATTTTTGCCTGCCACGTATATGTAGCTCAAACTAGAGAGGGTTTTTTTTGTTTTTTTTTTGAGAAAAAGATGGCGTCGTCCCCATCCTGGATTCGAACCAGGGTCTCTGCGTTTAGACGGGAGTGTCTTAGACCGCTAGACAAACGAATCTAGGATGGGGACGACGTCTCTTTTGAAAACAAACAAAACAAAACTTTAGTTTGGTTTAATACATGGGGAGGCAAAATTTTATGAATCATCCCCCACGAAAAACTCACAAAAATCTCGCCCCGGAGGCTTTTCTGTGTTGACCATTATTTGGCAATTGTGTTATCCCTGTGAAGGGTAATAATATCTTACATCTTCATTATGTATGTTTTACTTGGGTGTTGCTTTCAAGGTCATTTGAAGGTCAAATACTTTTTCTTTTAAAGGGAAATCTATATTTTTTATTCTTATTCCTTGTAAAAAAAAATTTTGTAGGAAGCATTTTTTGATTTAGCACTTAGTTTCCGAGATATTTAAAAAATAAGCTTGAATAAAAACGTTCATGCCCTATCATGCGTATTGCGTATTTCTCCAAGAATCTCTATAAAATAGAACCATTTCGACTTTTCCTCTACAGACAGATTCGTCATTTTTAACACACAATAAACTAATTTATCTTAACACTTAAGTGCTAACTTTCAAATGACTTACATTAAATGGGCGGCTGTAAGATATAAATAGAGAAAAAGCTGAATGCTGGTAGCAGCGGCTGTCTTGCTTCGGTACTAATTAGCATCACTTTAAATACCTCATTTTTCTAGGGAATGTGAATTGATTGTATGACTTATCAAACAACCATGTTTATTTTTATTTGTATGTACAATGTCTCTCCCAGTACTGCATAATAGAATAAGTACGTTCATTTTTTAAATATTAAATTATTTGTCTCTACGGCATGACTACCTTTATTTAAGCTTATTTATTAAATATCTCGAAAACTAAGTGCTAAATCAAAAAATTGTGTGTGGCCCACACTGCGCCTCTTTTGTTTTGGTTTTGGAATATACTTTGCACCCTCTGGCAAACGCACTGAAAAATATCCAACATTCGTCCATCTTGGCGACAATCATTCCGATTGTACAGGATTTCATTAATAAATTTATATAATCAAAAAAAGAAGCAGATTAACATTAATAATCTCTAAGCAACTATTGACAACAAAAAACTTAAAACACATTCCTTACATTACTAAAAATTCTACATTTTCAAACTACTAGTAATTTTACTCAATATTTGATTACAAATTTACACAGTTATAATAAATTTCCTATAATTGTAAATAAAATGCCGTTTCAATAATAGTTTAATTTACAGTTCAATTTTTTATCATACATTCTTGATCAGTTCAATTTCGTATTGAGTCTTCTTTTCCAGTCTGAGTGTAAACATAAAAAATTAGAAATATCTTATCAATTTGGATATCGATGTGGATTACACCTAGGAATGTCCACTTTTGATTTAATTTCAAGTCCAGTCTGTTTTACAGTTATGTTAATTGTTTTTCCTTTGAAATTCTCATAATGTCTAGTTCATTTTGCAAATCGTGACTCCTTGGAGTCCGTAGCATATTATTTGAAATTTGTAAATAATAATAACAGTTATTTTGGCACTGGCATAAGGTTTAAAAACGCATTTCGAGAGCCAACTGCTCCTTTTGTCAAGTAAAGGGAGAACGCTTATCGATGTTCTGCTCTGCCTTCACTTGACAAAGGGAGCAGTTGGCTCCCGAAACGTCGCGTTTTTTAAACCTTACGCCAGTGTCGAAATAACTGTTTGTTATGGAATCTCCTGGTGAAACTCTGTATTGTTTCGTTGTAAATAAGTGTTTGTTTGCTCTTGTATCGTTAATCCAAAATGCAATTATTTGTGGATTGATTTTACGTTTTTCTTCTTTTTTGTAAAATTTGCTACCTTACCAGCAATTACGTTTGCTGACAGATTGTCGTCACCGAGGGTAGGTTTTTGAATTTCTGCATCCCCTTCCCTTTGCTAGAAAAAAAATTCTGTAGTATGCAGGTTTCCGTCTTATGTAGGTTACATGCAAAACAAATACATACATAGTTAAATTCAGTGGTAAGAGATGACTGCATATGCTAATTGTTTTTATTTGTCTCATCTTGCGAACTTTATAACTAAATTTATTTCCCTCGTGATAGAAATATTTATTTTATCACTGCATTTTATTTTTATTAATTTTTGCAATATTTTGTGTTAATAGTTACGATTAGTTATAGTACAAATCTCCACTGTAACTGCACATGCCTATTCCATACAAAAAGTATATTACATAAGCTTAAATTGTAACAATAAAGTATATAATCACATTCACTTTGCAATTTTCAATCAGTCCATTTTATATCAGGATTAAAATGAGAAATGTGCTGACGTATCAAGTATTTTCAACCTTTAATATTCACTTACATTACGTAATTCTTTAACACATTAACTGTATTACGCAAAAATATTTTCATGGTAATTTGCTTACAATTTTGTTTTACAATACATGTTTCAATTTCGCATATTGAATCATTCATCATGTTCATTATTTTTGAATAATTGTTTAATTTTTGTTTATTTGAAAACGAAGTTTTGTATATACTGTAAGTATACTAGAGCGTTCTGACAAATCCAAGAGGAGCAATGGAGTGATCGCCCCCCCCCCGAACCAAAATTATATCATGGAAAATGAAATGAAACTTGGCTTTGAAACTGAATACTTGGCTAAAAAGAGGAAGTGGAAACAAATTGCTCACCCAATTTTTTATTTGAATTTACGATCTTCAAAAACTAAGTATCTTTGAGAAGTATTTTCCCCAATACAAATGGAAACTTAAGGTGCTTTTCTGGATATAGACTCGCAATGGATGACCATTTGTACTACACCTTGCTATAAGTTTATCCATGAATTGATAAAGTCGCTATGAGTGACATTGCATTCTGGCTAACGTTGAACATTTTTATTTAAGTAGGAGTAGTGTGCAAAATGGTGGTTGGGTAAGGGCATTCTGTATCTATAAAGTGTAAAATGTCTTTTGTTCGTCATCCCCCACTTTGCTATTTGCATTGTATTACAACCCTCTTTCCTTTTTCTGCTAAGAAAATTTTCTTCCTACTGGCGATTTTCCGCTTTATGCAGGTTTTTCTCTTTGCGGGGACTAAATAGTGTTTTCCGATTCCGCGTTAGACAGTTTCCATTTTAACTAATATTAACAACCATTGACTTTCGAAGGGAAGAGGACATAGTTGTTATAGTAAAAAGGCTGAAATGGCGATAGGCTGGGCATATTGCAAGAAGAACTTATTAACGATGGACAACTGAAATTGTCAACTGGATTCTAAGAAACCACCGAAGACCTAGAAAACGTCCTCAAACTAGATGGGTAAATGAAATAAGAAAACAGGTTGGAGTAACATGGAAGTGAATTGCTCAGGATAAACTTATGTGGAAAGCAAATGGAGAGACTTTCATACAGCGGTGGATAGATTATGGTTAATGATATATATGTATATATATAATTTTGTTTTATTTTTAATTTGCTTTATGTAATTTTCAGTTGCACTATTATCTATGTGATATTTATACAGAGGGTACTCATTATGTTTTCGGACAGTGAAATGACTTTATTTTAGGTGACAATTTTTTTACAGTGGATATGTGTGATGCACTCACTTTGCTCTCCCTTCACCCTGCTAGTGATTTGCAGTCGTAGTTTCCGGTAAGTGTAATCCTTATTAATTTGATTTGGGCAATCTCTGACCATATCTGTCGAGCAATTTTCCAAACGCCATCTAATGTTTTTAGTCGGCTGCTTGAAAGTCTTTGCTTCAAAAAAAATGAAACTAAAAATGTCCATTGGACTGACGTTGGGATTTTTGACTGGATTGTCCTTTATGGCTATATAGTTTATTCCAAGTTCTAATACCTTTTCCATGAGATATTGTATCGTTTTCTGACAGGTATGAAAACTCGCTTTATTGTGATGGAAGTACACTTTGTTGAGCTCGTCAGGATAGAGCTGTGGAAGGTATTGATTAGGTATCAGTCCCAAGACATGAGCAATATAATTATCAGCATTTATTTTCATATTTGATGGAACTCAAAAAAGGGGAACAGTGCAGTATCCTGTTATTGCTCTGATGAGCATGTACCCTTTGTCAAAACATTTCATCTTTTGCAAGCACCAATTTTCTGGAACCTTTTCTCCCTTATTAATGTAGCAAATGTTCCTATCTTTATTGCAATCGTGTAGATAGTCAAGGGCTTCGTCTAGTGTCACCACATATTCAGCCCTGTACCCTACTAATCGTTGCTCATACGGCTTTCGACAATTGGTACGCCTGTTCTGTTTGTGCTTATCCATTAGCAGATAAACTTTAGCTTTTTTCTTTTTAACGATTCCCAAATCCTGGTGTAATAATTTATACACAGTTCCAGCACTAATGTTTAGTGACTGTTGTATAGTCCAATAGAATGCTGACTTTTTTGCGAGAGACCATCTTTCGCACTTCGTTCACAACCTCCTGCGTTCATTTTGTATGTGGCCTATGAAAATGTGGCGCTTGCTCACCATTACTGATAACATTTTGATGAATCCCTTTACCATTCAAACCGTAACTAATTGTAAACTTGTCTGCATGCAAATTTTCCTTCTTCAACTTGTCTGAAATTGTACGAGTTGAAAATCCAAGTCTGGAAAGGATCTTTATATGTGTCTCTATTTCCATCGACAACAACTTCGGCATATTTACGTGCAACACAACCTTCGCATATGTTATTGTGCAGGGCATGACCTATCATTAACTTTGCACATACCTGATATTTATGCAAATAAACATGTCTCGCACACCTAATTCAAATGGACTATCCGAAAACAACGTGAATACCCTGTGTAGGTAATTATGTATCGTATTTTTTTGCTTAGTCTTCACTATACTCCACATTTATGGTAATGCTGTATGTGTCAAGATACTTTTTTCTGCTTACAGAGCCTGGATTTTACTGGATCAATACAGAAAAAAGTCCCAATTATTTCGCACGAACGTTGTTATGATTCAGTTGGGAGATGATTTCCGCTATGATAAAATGCCAGAATGGGACCATCAATTTAACAATTATCAAAAACTTTTTGATTATATAAATAGCAAAGAGGATTGGAATGCTGTTGTAAGTTTAAATTGCTTTTGTATGTGATAGCTCTATATATTATTTATGCAACTGTAAATTGTAGTATGCTTTACATATTACTAGAGATGTAAAAAAGGGAGATTTTGAAACAGAAAAACTGCTCTTATTCAGAAACTCAGGAAAAATCTTTTTTTTTTAAAGTCGCACCTAGTTATATTTATATCAAACTAAAAGAAATATGAATGGTTCTGTTCTTTAGCGGATCAGTAGAAAATTTAAAAATTTTTATTTTATTTAATTGGGGAAAAGCTTACGTTCGTTTACCTTTGTGAAATCGTAATTTTTTTCCCCTAAAAACCCCCAAAGCCTTTTACTTACGTTGAATTTTTCCATGAAGTATCTACCTAATGGTGATACTAACATCATGGAATTATACAAGTTTTTTTTTTGCTTTTGTTTCTTATCAGTTTCTTATTAAAATTGTTAATTTGTCACATACATTGTGTTTTATTACATGGTGATTTTTATATCCTTGTTTTTAATAACTAATGAAAATTATATTTTACGACGAAATAAAAAGCGAACCACGTATTTTCAATCATAAAACTAGTGGTTTCCTAAACTTTTTACAACATTGGAAGGGATCTTATGGAATTCCTATTACTTAATATGAAACTGTAACTAAAAGATGATTTACAAATAGACCAAACTGCGTGACAAACAGTTCTGGATGACATTATATTTTAGATGAGGGTAAAAATGAGCTTAGCAATACTAAAGCCAATAGCTGAAGGCATTACATATCTTGAGGCAGATTCGGAAGTTCTTTTGAATGTGGTACATATTTACAAAAACATTGAAATGACCGTAAAAAGAACCTTGAAGCTGCTCCAGTCACTAAAGAGGAAGAAACAGAAGTAACTGACAGCATATTAGAAAGATGTTCTTTCACATGCAAAAGTGTTCATCTCATAACAAATTTGTCGGATCCTCGATATCATTGACAAAAATTGAGTGGTGGTGATGATGATATTTTGGATGTGTTCGATTATATATGGAAATGCAATGTATTTGGATAAAGCAATGACCTTAGCTAATCTTGGAGAATATAGAACCCGAACAGGGTTGCGATCAAAGAAAGTGCTTTGGGAATCTTCAAAGCATACACCCTATCCCCCAGTTACTTGGTAGAAAAGCTTGTGTGCTAACCAACCACTTCGTAAACTAGCTGCCGGATTTTTGACATTACCGCCAAGTTCTGCAGCTTGTGAACACAACTGGTCAGCTTTTGGGTTTGTTTACAGCAAATCTTGCAACCATCTTAAAGTTAAAAAACTGGTTGCAATAAAAAGCAAGCTCAAATTTATGCAACTGGGTAGTAGTGTTCCTACCTCTTCACATAATGGTGAAGATACAGTGACTGTGAAAGTGTATCGAGTAATAGTGATAAAGGGATCAAAAAACTTCTGAAGCTCTTTCGAAGTCATGATTCTTTCCAATAATATAAAATATTTGGTATATGAATAAAACAGCTTATGATTGGTATCAATAACATTTATTGAATTTTGTGATACAGGTTCCATAGATAGAATAAATTACTATAGTAGTAGTACATTCTTTGAATCTGAAAACTAAAAAGCTTTTAAAATAACTATTAAAATGAGATTAAATAAGTTAAAACATACTCTACATACCTAGAAACTCAATCACAATATAATAAAATATTTAATTTCATGGGATACCCTTGAAATTTCATAATACCCTCAGAGTTGGGTTTTTAAAAATTTCCATGGGAAATTTTGGCTTTCTTAAATGGAAAAACCCATGTTTTTCTGCAAAGTATCCAGGTTTTCCTAGCCTAAACATTTACATCTATGCATATTACTGATTTTACATGGTTATATGTACATTTTAATATATATACAGGGTGATTATAATTAAAGTTCAACTTTCAAAAAGCTGTAAAAAAAGAACCACTGCTCAGAATGACCTGAATTTTGAACTGGATATATTCAAAGAAGGGGGAAATAGTATGGCATAAGGAAAAAATAGTTCAAAATTTTAGCAATAGATGGCACTTTAAGCATCATAATATGCAAAATAAAAGATGTGTCATGTGCACGACACATTGCATTTGTTATAAAAACGCTGGGTACATGGCGTTTTCCTCATATAGCGTCTGAGAAGCTTGTCATGACTCTCTCAAAGAAGGATCGCGCTCTGATTGTGAAGCTCTTTTATAAGAACGGTGACAGTGCGCCAGTAGCTCTAACGAAGTTCAGGACAGTAAAGGGTATGAAAAAAGGTTGTGGTCCTATGTCTGCCAAGGGTCTGGAGAAAATGATTAAGAAATTCGAAGAGACAGGTTTTTTTTTAAGTGAAACCTGGTAGAAGGAGGAAACCAATTGCTTCGACGTCAGTAGAAGATGTGCTCACAGCATTCCAGGAAAAGACGAGCAGCGGTGTGCGAACGTGCAGTGCACGGGGAATTTCCCGAACTTTGGACATACCTGTGAGCACGGTGCATAAAATTGCACGAAACATCCTGCATTGCTATCCATACAAAATTACCCATGTTCAGGAGTTGCTTCTTGCTGACCTGCCAGTAAGACACACTTTTGCTCTAGAATTTCTTGCTCACATGGAATTGGACAATGAATGGCCATGGAACATTTCGTGGATCGACGAAGCCCATTTCCATCTCCAAGGACATGTCAATACTCAGAATTGCAGAATATGGGTAATGGAAAACCTGTTCTCACATGAACCAATACCTCTTCATTCTGCAAAGGTAACTGTGTGGTGCGGGTTGACACCATTGTTTATCGTAGGGCCATTTTTTTTCGAGGAGATGGGTCGTGCGGGTCCTGTTACCTGTACCGTCAATGGTAAACGCTATGAGAGTCTTTTGCGCAACCACGTCATTCCAACACTTCAACAGCATGCATGTGCAGGTAGCATTTCTATGCAAGATGGTGCTCCTCCGCACATTGCAAAGCCAGTGAAGCAGCTGCTGAAGAGGCATTTTGAAAATGATAGAATTATCAGCCATCATTTTCCAACAGCCTGGGCATCAAGATCGCCTGATCTTAATCCTTGTGACTTCTGGATGTGGGGTTACCTAAAAAGTGTTGTGTTCAGTAGTCCGATTGAAAAATTAGCTGAATTGAAGGCACGCATTGCGCAACACATTCACAACATGACCCTTGAGACAGTCCGATCTGTTGTGGAACATGCTGTTTATCGGTTTCAACTTGTGGGAGAAAACGGTGGACAGCATATTGAACATGTCTCGTGCAAGTCTGCCGATAATTAAAAACCGATTTCTTTGTTGCTTTTTATGTGGTTTTTAGCCTCAGGACAATTAAAAACCGATTTTTCCCATCTGATGTGGTACGACCCTGTCACGGTGGATGGACTTTCCGCTAACAGTGCCACAACTGTTGAATGACTTGGAAGTCATTTTTTCAGTGAAAAAAAAAGAAAACGATACAGTCATGCACATTGAACAGTACAGTTGGTTTAACATGTAACGCACGCCATAGCTATCGTATTGCGATTCAAATGTCACTTGTAGCCGAACCCATTCATGTTATGATGCTTAAAGCGCCATCTATTGCTAAAATTTAGAACTATTTTTTTTCTAATTCCATACCATTTCCTCCTCCTTCGAGTATATTCAGTTCAAATTTCATGTAATTTTGAGCAGTGGTTCTTTTTTCTACAGCTTTTTGAATGTTGAACTTTAATTATAACCACCCTGTATACCGAGTGCTCTCTAAAATCTGGTGTTGCGAAACACCAGACTTCAGAGAGCACCCTGTGTGTGTGTATATACATATATGCACACATATACCATTGGCCATTCAAAGTGCAATACCAAGAAAGACAAGGTATCAAAGTCATATTTATTGAATACATAACTTTTCTTAATAAATCACCTACAGCAAAAAGAATGATTTCATGTGTCCAGTGTGGTATGATCCCACAGTCCTTTGATTGCCAGTCAAAAATTCTATCCATTGAGCTACAGACAGTTATGTAACTCTCCTCCATGAGCGAAAATGAAACTTCATGACGGGCAAGTTTGCGAATATTAGTGCGATACCTGGACCGCTTTTTAAACCAAATGCAACAGAGTCAAATAAAGTGGATGTCCTAGATGAGACAAGTATTAACATTGAAAGTAAATAATTCCATCTATATGGCCAATGGTCGCAGTATTATGGTAAATAATTTTGACACCCACATTGAAGCTCGATCTAGAGCTTTTTTGTTTAGTATAGGAGAAAAAGAGACATCATCCCAATCCTAGAATTGAACTAGGGTCTCTCTGTTGAGTCCGGAGTACTTTAAACGTTAGGCCAACTAGGACAAGGTCAACTGTCTCTTTCTCCGCATATAAGGTTGTAAAATATTATTACCCTTCTCAGGGATAACACAATTGCCAAATAATGGTCAACATACAAAACCTCTGGGGGCTAGTCCAATCCAGTACACAGTAACACTGAGAAAAGAGCTATGACAAGAGCTCCAACAGTTTGTAAACCTGTAACGAGTTTCTTAAAAGCAGCTTGTTAAACTATGCTGAATGGCTGTAGGGATCCTATCACAAAGTTTACAACAAGATTATCCACGTCCTTTTGCGATACATTTTTCTGAACATTATCTGCGTTTGAAATGAGGAAGAGATTCGTCTGCTTCAATTTTGGAACATTTGAGAATTTGTTTGGAGGTTGTCCCTTTTCATCATCTATGGCCTTCATCTTTTGTTTGATTTTGAAAACGATTCTAAGTATAATTTTTCAAATTCTGGGAAAACATGTGGGTGAACTCTTTGAAAATAGAAGCAAAAAATCAAAACCGTCTTCTGTCATTTAAAATTTCAATACTTACAACAATAGAACAAAATATTGTATTTTCTGTGAAATGGAAGTTGAAAAAAGAAAAATGTCAGAATAAACTAGAACTTACTTGCACGTGTTTATGTAGATTAGCTGGTGATGTTTTACAACAGGAGAGGACTTTAATATGGACATAACATTTAAATTTGAAGTTATTACCATCTTCCTCTTGAAACACAAAGTACTTCTGCAAGTAAGGCCAAGGAATAAATAAATACTTTGCCTTTGTCACTTTCATCAGAAACTTCCATTTCAAACAATTTCTTGACCGACACTTCAAATGTTTGTGCTATGGCATCCTCCAATATCGTTAAGATCAAAACATCGTTAGCTGTTGTCAGATTTACAGCTCTTCTAAACAATGTTGGCAACTTCAAAATGTCAGTACTCACTAGATGTTAATAATATTTTTTTTGCTGGAAAAGCCAAGTTCGCAACACTGCTTCTAAAGTTTACGTTATTGTAGGTAAGTTTGATATTACACACAAGCAGAGTTGTTACAAAAACATTTGTGTGACATTATGATTTTTGTAAATAGTATTAATAAAATGAATATAAATTATAATGTGTTACAGTGACTGAAATTGCTTTATCAAAAATTATGTAATGGGTTACCTGTACAATTACTGTTTCTCAAATGTGGCAAATTACCTATAAGATTACTGTAATAAGTATTTATGACAAGTAAGATGTTACTTGTAACGTGTTACCGTATAAGCCTGGTGCTAAGTTGTAAAATATTACTAAGTTATTCCTGAACTATGGTAGAAGATAACTTTCTAAACTACAACAGCATAATATTCAGTGTTTTTTTTTAAATGTAAAATAAATGCAATGTATTAATATAAAAACTCACATTTACAGGCTCAGTTTGGAACTTTAGAGGATTATTTTTCAGCATTACGTAAGGAAACTGGTACTGATTCACGGAATATGCCTTCAAATTTCCCTTCACTTTCGGGTGATTTTTTTACATATGCTGATAGAGATGATCATTATTGGAGTGGATTTTATACATCACGGCCATTTTACAAAAATATGGATCGAACATTAGAAGCATATTTAAGGTGATATTTATATTACTAAATATTTTAAAGAATGTATTTTAATTATGTCAATTATTTTGTATGTATTCTATTTATAAATTCTTTGTTAATCAGTGAGATTTGTTCTTTTAATTTTCATTCCACTGATTATTATGAGCTAAACATAGGTTCTAGCATTAATCATTTAAAAGAAATAAAAATTTAATCGTAATTCTTTAAATGCATACAGGGTTGTCAAAATTAAACTTCCCCAACTCGTAAGGCTGTGTAGGGAGTTGTTGTATGGGACATAATAACATGAAATTTGGACAACAGACCCTTCAGATCATGAGTTTGAGATCTATTAACAGAAAAGATTAGTAAAAAAAATCACTGATAGCTGGCACTGCAGTGCAACAAAGTTGCCGGCTGTTTTTAGTTGACCTGATACTTTAAGAATCCCCATAGCCAGATGTCACACAAGGTGCGATTAGGTGAGCTACCAAGCTGTTGTAAAATAATGGCTGATCACTCTTGCATCAGTGAAAGTTTGCCATAACACCTTTTGAACACCATGGTCAATACAGAAAAGTGCACTGTCCTGGACACGGTGACGTTGCTGCAGTTCTGGGATCATAAAAGTTGTCAACATGTCCCAGTACTGTCGTCCAGTGATGGAACAAGTTTCAAACCCTGTTTGAGTAACTTCTTCAATAAATAATAATAATAAGGCTCAATGATGAACGTTGTTTCAAAACTGCACCATACTGTCACTTTTGCAGGGTTCAAGGGCATTTGATGGATTGTGCGTGGGTTTTCTGTTGCCCAAATTCAGCAGTTGTGCGTATTCACTTTTCCATTCAGTTAATAGTGCGCCTCATCCGTCCACAGAATGTTTCATGGCCAAGCGGCATCGACTGCCATTCGTGTAAGGAACTGCAGTGCAAATATTTGCTGAACTTCAGCGTCCCGGTCATACAGCTGGTGAAGACTATGGATTTTGTAAGGATAATAACTTATGATTTGTTGTACCACTTCCCAAACGGTGGAATAGTGCATATCAACAGCACAAGAAACAGCTAATACACTCACAACGCTGTGTGGCGATGTGGCTACAGCGGCTGTGGAAGCAACTAGCCAATCTTTCACACAGGCAGAGCCCATAGGTTTCCATCCTCTACCTGGTAAAGGGCCCTGTTCTGGTGCAGTGGTAATATGTTATCCTGGAGCTCTGTTATCCTGCGTTCAACTCTCAATGGTGCCAAAAAGAATATGAATGTTTACTGACTAACAGCTAACTTTAATTCAGGGGCTGATTTCCTAGGTCATAAGAGGTTCAAATTCCTTGGAAAACTGTAGATCCCAGCACGATATGACTCTTGCTGGTTTTGCGCTGTAAACCTCACAAACAATATCTACCTGGTAAAATTGCAAACTGTCTTTTGAATTTTTTAATCATGTTGCATAGAGCATATAAGGTCATTGGTCCTCGGTGTATGTTCTTCTGTCGACAGAATGCTTTTATCGGACTTGTCATTTATATAGGTTGTACAGAAGCTCCATTTCTGCAAATCTTGTTTCACTAGTATTACAGTGCCATCTTATCAGTGACTTTTTGTACAAATTTTCTTTTTCTTTCTTTATTTTAATGAACCTTCAGCACATGAGAAGTGTATGTTGTTCAAATTTCGTACCATTATGACCCATACAATGCCCTTCACAGCCATCCGAGTTAGAGAAGTTTAATTTTGATAACGCTGTATTTGGGTAATTTGCTTTAAAATTTGAAGATTCCACCCACTCTTACATTGTGATATTGCAATTTATGTTACTGATTGGTCTGTAGTTCAAAATACATTTCCAGAATATTAGGCCAACAATAACACCTTTCACAAATAACAGAAAATGTCATTGACTTCAATGTTATGATTTGAAAAGTAAAATTTCGAATAAGTTTTTATATAATCTGAGGTTTTTGAAAGTTTTTAGTTATCTTGTAAAGATATAGCTACATCATTAATCTGATGATAAAGATGGCACGGGAATTTGATGATAATATTGTATGTGTTAATCTAAATCACTTTTTATGCAATAATTTTTGCCACCCACGTATTAATTACAGCTCAAACTAGAGCTTGTGTAATTTTGGAGAAAAAGAGACGCTTTCCCCATCCTGGATTCGAACCAGGGTCCCTCCGTTTAGCCCGGAGTGTCTTGGACCGCTAGACGAATGAGGACAGGAAACAACGCTCTCTTTCTCCGTATGTAAAGATGTTAAGGTATTATTACCCTCCGCAGGGATAACACAATTGCCAAATATGGTCAACACAAGAAAGCCTCCGGGGCGAGATTTTTGTGAGTTTTCGTGGGGGAATTTATTATACTATAATTTTTGCCACCCACGTATTGTAATACTAAATCATTTTATCCCCATGACAAGACAAAAGAAATACTACATCTTATATGATGTAGATAGTACAGTCCAACCCATTTATAACAGGCATTAAAGAATCGGCACTTTTGCTTGTTATATCCGTGTTCTAGTTAAAACTGAGTTGCCATTAGAATAAGATAAAAAAAAAGGGGGGGGCATGGGATGGCTAAAAACAAATACCAGAATTTTACATATTTTCATCACAATATCATTGCGTAAGTTGTTGGTTTGTTGACAGATAAGCCCTTATTGCTATTACTGTCTAATTCAGGATTGTTTGCAGCTTATATGTCAGTGGCATTATCTTCAAAAATATCGGATGTCATAATTTCAGAAAGAATATTTCCTTTCTTGAAAATTTGACTCGACCTACACAAAATGAGAGAAAATTTCACTGAATTTTTTCTCATTATAGCAGGTTTTATTTCACAATAAGGTTTCCACCCTGTATATTTTGAATGTGTGTGTAACCAAATAAATATTTGATTTCTTCTCATTGTAACCGGGTTCAACTGTATATAATACTTAAAAATATTTCACATAATTGAAACAAAAAAAAATTCCCATGTTCCAAATATAACTCAATACTAGTACATATCAAATTACAGTAAAATATGTATGAATATCAAATGCAATTTATAAATGTCATAATTCTTACCATGGGGGGAAAAAATTCATCAAAAAACTGTTAATGAATCTCTTCCCGTTGTAACATCTTAAAAAAAAAGAGTGATCATTACAACAACGTAATTAGTATGGAATGATGGTACTCAGTGCAGGAAACTACGTGGTCACAATATATAGCAACATTATCTGTAACTAGAAAATGTGGGCCTATCAAATTCTGATTACTTTTGAGTACCCCCTTGTATAATTAACAAATTTACCACTACTCATTGACAATGATAGGATTTCTTAATTTCTTTGCTTTTATAATCCAATCAGTAATATATCTTGTTAATTACAATTAAAATATTGAAGAAAAAAAGAACTTTTCAGTTGCAAAAATTTTTTTTCAAAACTGTTTTACTTTAATCTGTAACTCCTGAAAGGCTCCGCTGCAGAGACATGTGTTAATGCTATAGAAATGGGAAGGTTCCACTATGGAGACATTTCTGTTATCTCTTACATTTATAGATAAATGAATCATTTTTATAATGTAAAAATGATTCATTTATCTATATTAGAGATAATAGAAATGTCTCCTTACCAGAGCCTTCCAATTTTTATAGCATTAATACATGTCTCCACAGTGGACCCTTTCGAGCATTAAGGGTTAAATAATACCCTGATAAATGATTTTCCAGCGTAAGAATAATTAAACATATATTTTTTAGCTTGCTTTTTTTTTTTAATTCTTATGGTATGTTTTTAAGAGGTGCCGAAATCATTTTCTCTTTAATGTGGGCTGACATTGGAAAAGCTGGCATAACAACATTACCTTTTGTTGAAGCATTGATAAACAAGCTTGTGTATTCTAGAAGGCAACTAAGTTTATTTCAACATCATGATGCTATTACAGGGACATCAAAAGATCATGTAGTGATTGACTATGCAACCAGGTGAGAAAACTTGAAAAAAAATTGTGTATTTATTTTTATTTAATTGAAATTGCAAAAAATGTTTGAGTTATTGTAACTATATCCATGTGCAGTTACACATTTAATAAGTCAAAAAAGTTTAATGAATGATAATAAAAATACATTTTGAAATGTTAGGATAATGCAGTGAAATTTGTCTATAATGATATTGGCTATAATGATGAACGGGCACTGCTGTGGTGCAGGAATAACATATTTGCTTAGTGCGCCATTAAACCAGATTCAACTCCCAAGATTGCAATAAAAAGAATATGTACTTACTAACTGCTCACTTTAGTCTTGGGGTTGGTTCCCAGCGAAACCACCAATGTCTTCATATTTACTCGGGTAACCTTTCTTTTTCAACACGCTTTTGTTGCGTCGTAATTCAACATTGCGAAGGTCATCATTACAACAATGTGTAAAGGCTCGTCGGTGCAAGGCTCTAATGACAGATGCTTTGTGTGATGCCGGGTGATGAGAACGAAAGTCAAGATACCTATCAGTATGTGTTGGTTTCCTAAACACCGTAGTCAACAGTCGCCCATCCACATCTCTATTTATCCGAACATCTAAGAAGGGTAATGAACCTCTATCTTCTTCTTCTAATGTAAATTGAATATGAGGGTTCAAGCTGTTCAAATAGAGATGAAAATCAGTAACTGAAGACCTTGGTAGGATAACGAAAGTATCATCGACGTATTGCTTCCACACCTGGACACAGTAAATTCACTCATCTAAAGCACTGTTTTCAAATGCCTCCATACACAAATTTGCCACCACACTCGAAGCAGGTGACCCCATCGCCGTACACCTCTTCTGTCGGTAAAATCTACCCTTGAAGCCGAAAACCGTGGAATTCAAGCAGAACTCTAACAGGCAATATATCTCTTCCGGACTAAGGCTAGTTCTTTCTTCCAGGCTTCCATCATGCATCAATCACTCCAGTGTTATGGATACCATAAAATTTGTTGATGTACAAGTGAAAAGTGAAACTATGTCAAAAGATATCATATACATCATCGGGAGCAATTTCCACGTTTATGATGGAGCAAATAAACTCCTCAGAGGTAGACACCGACCGTTCAGAGCACCCAACAAGAGGAGATAGTATACCTGCAAGATATTTAGAAAGTGCATATGTTGGCGAACTACAAAAACTCACAATAGGTCTAAGAGGAATATCGTGTTTATGGACTTTTGGGAGTCCATAGAACAGCGGTATTCTTCCAGACGAACAACGGAGTCGCGAGTAAAGTTTCTCATCCAGTTTCGACTCAAGCCCTGTGGTGGCGCAGTGTGGTAACGCGTTCGCCTAGTGCGCCATTAATCCGGGTTCGACTCCCAATAGTGCAAAGAACGCTTACTCAGAGATCTCATAAAAGATCGCACTGCTCACTGTAGCTCGGGGTTTGGTTCCCTAGGCTTTAAGAGGTTTGGATTCCTCGGAAAACAGTAGGTCCTGGCACAGCATGACCATTGTAGTCCTTGAGCCGTAAAACCACAAACAAACAAATGAGTTTCGACTCCTTGTGAATTTTCAGCAGCCGACCATTCATCCGCCTCTCAATGCAACCAATAGGATCTTTATATACAACTGAATAGGTGTTGCTATCATTTAAAAGTGACATCACTTTATAATTATAAACCAAGCTATCCATTACAACCATAGTATGACCCTTATCTGCTAGTAAAACCACAACCTCTTCACTGGGATGGGCGACTGTTGACTACGGTGTTTAGGAAATCAACGCATACT
The DNA here is from genome assembly GCA_006491805.2 of Dysdera silvatica. Taxonomy (NCBI): domain Eukaryota; kingdom Metazoa; phylum Arthropoda; class Arachnida; order Araneae; family Dysderidae; genus Dysdera; species Dysdera silvatica. The sequence continues at coordinate 2,301,087 of QLNU02015360.1, read as the reverse complement.
GATAGGTATCTTGACTTTCGTTCTCATAGCCCGGCATCACACAAAGCATCTGTCATTAGAGCCTTTACACATTGTTGTAATGATGACCTTCGCAATGTTGAATTACGACGCAATAAAAGCGTGTTGAAAAAGAACGGTTACCCGACTAAATTTATCGCTCGTAACCAATGTGGTGTTAGTGGTGGAAACAGGAATGTAGAGGATGAGACTAGGAAGACATCAGTGGTTTTGCCATATGTGGCGGGTGTCTCAGAAAAGCTGTCTCGAATTCTCAGTTGTGTGAATGTTAAGACCTACTACAAACCTGTCTACACCCTGCGTGATCTATTACTTAAAGTTAAGGATCGCGTCCCTGAGGAGGAAAAATCTGGTGCTATTTACCAAATACCGTGTGGAGACTGTGACAAGGTGTATGTTGGACAGACGGGAAGATCGATACGTCTACGAGGGAAGGAGCATATGCGTGCGGTAGCTAGGGGAGACGATTCAAACCAGTTGGCTGAACATGTCTTCAGGGAGGGTCACGAACCAGATTGGCATTCGATGAAAGTATTACATCAGAATGTGACGAATCTGGGGAGTAGACTTTTTCTGGAATCATGGGAAACCTACGGTTTGAGGAGTCGTGCAATAAACATCGCAAAACCTCTACCAGAACCTTACAGGATTTTTGCAAAACCTCGAGTTGGGGGTGTTCATCTGACTCCGTCGAGTGCAGGGTTTCCCTGGCCGGAACCTCACACTAGATGACGTCAGATGGGGATTCCCAACATGCGGGTATATAAGCTTAGGACTTTCACGAACTCTTCATTCTGCCTTCACTTGACAAAGGGAGCAGTTGGCTCCCGAAACGTCGTGTTTTTAAACCTTACGCCAGTGTCAAAATAACTGTTTGTTGTGTTTATGCTCTCCCATTTCTGGGTTTCCCCCTTAGCTGTCCTGCATATGGGTTTTCCTAGAACTTTTATTCCCATTTTTCACATCTTCTTGCAAGTATTTTGTGTTATTCAGGCATAGATTTTGAATGTTAAGGGCCCACTTTTGTAGTTGAAAAGTCTCTCAAGTCTGTAGAAGACTACCGTAGTAAGAACTAACATTTTTATGAAGAACTTTTGCATCATTCCGATCAGGTGCATGTCCTCTGTCTCAAACATGTGTTTGCTGTGGAGAAGATGTGTGGTGTCTAATCTTCTAGTAAAGCATGCTTGTTAGAAAGGACATGCTTGTTATTGGAATGCTGCATAAGTTCTTTATAAAACTGTTACTTCTTGCCACTCGAGACTTTTTCTATACTTTTGGGGGACTTTTCAGTTATGAAAGTGGGTCATTAACATCTCAAAACCTATGCATGAATCGTACAAACTATTCGCAAGAAGGTAGCAAAATCCAGATAAAGGTCTTGGGAAACGTAGATGTGGGACTGCTGAAAAAAACAAACAAATGGGGGTATAACTACAGGATATTCACACTTCCTTAACACTTCATTTGTGGTAATGTGGTTGCATAGCATGCAGTTACCCCAGGTTTGACTATCAACTGTGCAAAAAAGAATGCTTACTGATGAACTGTTTAACGTAGTCCATGAGTTTGTTTCCTGGGTCTTAACACTAGAACCATGACTGCAGTCATTTTAACTGCTTCTCAGTATCCTTTAAATAAAGAGTAAATACAATTTTGCTTTTGCTTCAATAATACGAACATATTTAGGTTAAATTCTAGTATTCGTTTAATATTTTTAATAATTAGATTAATTTCAATAATTAAATAAAATATTTAGCTCACATTTTCTTAGAAAACTATTATTCTGGGTAAATTTATTCTTAAAATCATATTATATAAAATAATAAGTCCCAGTGTTTCCAGGGTTGGGGGAGCAATGGCGATTGCTCCTCTTAAGCCGGGATTAAATCATGGAAAATGAAATGAAAAGTACCGTACACTTGGCTAAAAATAGAAATCGGAAATAAATCCCCCTTCCCCTTTTGAGAGATTTTTGGATCCGCTCTTTCCTTAACTTCTTGTATAGAATGCTAAATAACTTACCTAATTACTGGGGCAGGCAGGATACTGTCTTATTATTTGAGCTGTACATTTTCCTTACATGGGCTTGTTGCATATGTTGAATCTATCTACAGTTCTGTTTCCATATTAAGGTACATTGCATTGGTGACGTTTTCGATTACTTTTTACCAATTCTTTATTCGAGCTCCTTACTATAATGCAACTGGTCAATGGCCTCATTACCGATTGTCCCCTTCGTAGGTCTTCTTCAAGCAGTTGAATAAAGCTTCTTCTACTAATTTTATCCTGCATTACTGCTTGGAAGGCAATACATGAATTTATAGAAGCAAAGTCTAATATATTATAAAATACTTTAATGGGCCAGCGTCTGGACGCTGCCTTCACAAAATATTTTTTGCTCTTTGATCTGCAACGTCCACGCCATATTTTGTAGAGCTATTTCTCTAAATCGATCTTGTGAAATGGTTTCTCAATCTTCCATCTGATTTTCTGTTCACCGTAGAAATTTCCTACAAAGTTCCATCTTTTGCTTGTTTATGTGTCCTATTTGTTTCTTAAATTACATCCCTCAGAGGATGATGCTATCTGAATAAAAGATAATGGAATATTTATTTCTTCATCACTTTTAAAATAATAAACTTCCATTTGATAATGAAAGATTATAATCAATATCACTAACTGAATGCACTGGTGGCGGCACATGGTGAGATTTTAGGGTGTGTGCATGAAGACTAATTCACCAAATCACATAAATCTATGGCTTATATTGGTCAAGAAATTGGTTTTTACCTCATTCAGTAAATAAGAAAGAAATTTATGGTAACTTTGGGTTTTGGTGAATTGGCTTCATGCACATACCCTAAAATCTCGCCACAAGCAATCACTGGAATTCACTATTCTAGATTATCATCCGATTCGTTTCCTGAAAGTTCTTGAATCAATTCCACAGCTCCTTCAACATTTACATTAATCTTCGTCGTTGCAACTTAATATTCAACTGGTCACTAAATTTATAGCTATAAAATTTTAAAAAAAGAATCTGCAGAAATAAAATTTCAATAGTTACCAGTTTTCAGTAAAGTGGACTGGGACAGAAATTAAAATGAATGCCTAAATGATAAGCAAACGAAAGCTATGTGCAATTTTTCAAGGTTGTTATTTGACATCGATTACAACTAACACTGCTCGTCAGCTTCAATTATTTAGCAAGTATTTTTTTTAGGTCTCGCGGAATGCAAATGTTTTTCGTGGCCATCTGTTTTATATTACGTTCCTTCCAATTTCATGAATTGATAGAATACGTTATAATCAAGCCAAATTATCTCGTTTCACATATTGAAATTCAATCAGGAAAAAAAAAAAATTCGTTATGCTGTTCACATAATTATACATTATTAATTAATCTTATATTATTTATATTTATCATAATTATTATCATCGTTACTTTATACATCATGTTGTTCTTGTTAATTATTATTTTTATTTGCCTAAAAACAACACGGTCAAACTGACCGCTTCCGCGGTTCTAGGTCCATATGCTTATAACTACGGTTCTCTGTAATGTATTTTTTTAAAACTTTATATATGCTATTAGGAACATATTTTAGGAAAAGTCAAGAATTTCTAGCTTTCAAACACGAAAGGTTTAAAAGATATTTGAGTTTAAACTTCACAAGTGGTCAATTTGACCTCAGCCACGGTTTTAGTGTTAAGAGGTTCAGATTCCTCGAAAAAATGTCTCAACACAGCATGTCCCTTGCTGTCCTTGTCTTGGCGCAGTATAGCCCAGATGCTCTTGCGCCATAAAAAAGCCAAACAAACAAACATTGCATTGTAAAACTCAAACAAGCACTTCATTGGATTTAAAAAAAAAAAACCCTTTCCTTACTGTTGTGGTAGAAGTTTCACTTATTTTTATTTTTGTATTACGTTCTATTTATTTTCTCTTGCTATTTTTGTATTTACATTGTATAAGTTATAGCATTCCTGATTCTCTCCATCTTTTTCATACTGGTCAGTTTGAATCCTGATAAATTTTAATTTTATAAATGTTTCTTTCTTTTCTTTTTTTTAAAGAATGTTTCAAGCCTTAACTAAACTTCAAGATGTGATTGAATCTGTGTGCAACTTACCTTCTACTGCCTGAATCAGAAAAATTAAGCGCTTCTCAACTGCTTTTATTACAGCATGTAAGTTTATAACTGTGGAAATATTTTTATCTCATTATTGTTTTTACATCTGATCTTTAACACTAGAAGTGCCAAGCCACTCATTTTAACTGGATTTTTTAAGCAGGATAAATATCTGGTGCTTCTGGTGTTAAATGGCATTGCTATATACAGTGAAACCTGTCTAAGACGGAAACTCACAGGACCGGAAAAAAAACTCCATAGTATTCAGGTTTCCATCTTAATGAGGTTGCATGCAAAATATGCACATGCATAATTAAATTCAGTGGTCTGAGATGACTGCATGTGTTACTTTTATTTGTCTCATCTTGAGAACTTTATAACTAAATTTATTTTCCTTGTGATATAAATATTTATTTTATCACTGCATTTTATATTTTTTGCATTATTTTGTGTTAGTAGTTATGATCAATATAGTACAAATCTCCATGGTAACTGTACACGCTTATTCCGTACAAAAGAGCATATTACATAAGCTTAAATTGTAACAATAAAGTATATAACTGCTCTCACTCCCTAATTTTCAATCAGTCCATTTTATATCAGGATTAAAATGAGAAATGTGCTGACGTATCAACAATTTTCAACC
>QLNU02015360.1:2276914-2290649 GCA_006491805.2 Dysdera silvatica | reverse complement strand
TTAAATATTTTTTCAATATTCGGCAGCATATAAAGCTCTGTCATTTACCTTCGCCAGATCTTCCCTCGTGCAAGTTATGGACATTCTCGGACATACCAGTAAGTGATCGTAGTTCTGAATCATGCCACACTCGCACTTGTTGTCATTACCCATTCCCCATTTAATTAGGTTTGTTTCGCACCGGGTGACCTCGGTCCGCAAGCGGTTGAGGGACTTCTATGTAGAGAAAGGTAGTTGAAGTCCTTTTGGTCCTGATTCTAGAAGTTTTATCGAAGTAAGAGGCATCATTTCTTTCCACAGAGACATCTGTCGTGCTTCCGGAGAAGTTTTCAGTTCTTCTGTTGAGTTTATAAAACTTTTTCTAGATTTTAATCTAACAGTCTGTATCTTGTGCTCGTACAAAGGATGGCGACGGTCTTCCTTCTGTTTCAAGCGCGATCGCTGTAATTTCCTGCATCAAGAAAAGTATACCGTCATATGTTGAGATAGAGTCGCCCTGTAACTATACGGACAGTCTCGTTCACTGTGACATCCACTTGTTTGGAGTGAGCTGAGCACCTCCATACCGGTGCTGCATATTCCGCCGTGGAAATACTCAGTGCCAATCCTGTAGGACATCTGGTTGTGCTCCCCAGGATGAACCGGTTAGTTTACGCAGTATGTTATTCCTAGCACAGACTTTTTTCTTGGTGTCATGGCAATGCTCTTTAAAGGTAAGAGTTCTATCAAGCTTAACGCTTAGGTATTTTGGGTTGTTAGAATGTTCTAATCGTTGGCCTTTCCAGTTGACTTCAAGTTTTCGCCTGGCCTGCCCATTTCTCAGGTGGAACGCGCAAACCTGAGATTTGCTTGGATTCGGCCTAAGGGCATTGTCTTCGTAATAGGTTGCGAGTTCTGCCAAAGATGTTGTTAATTTACTTTGCACTGCTTCGGAAGTCTTGACTTGGGCGGCGACTGCTGTATCGTCGGCATATATGAATTTTTTCGTATAAGAATTAATCGGCTGGTCATTGGTATATATATTAAACAGTATAGGAGCCAGGACACTTCCATGAGCAAGGCCATTTTTCTGGTTTCTCCATCTACTTTTCTTGGATTGCAAATTAACGAAGAAACATCTGTTTTGGATCATACATTCAATAAATTTTGAGAGTGTGTATTCTTTAGTTAACCGGTACACTTTCTGCATGAGAAGTTTGTGATTGACGGTATCATAAGCTGCACTGAGGTCAAGAAAGCCTATTCCGGTAATCTCTCCTCTTTCGAAGCCATCCTCAATGTATTGGGTCAAGTTAAGTAGTTGTCCGCAGCATGACCGTCCTGGCCTGAAGCCAGCTTGTTCTTTGATCAAGGCCTCATCAATAAAGGCAGCTATTCTCTTTAAAATCATCCTCTCCATAATTTTGAATAAATGGCAGAGTAGTGATACAGGGCGAAAGTTTTTAGCTTCATTTGGGTCTTTACTAGGTTTCAAAATCGCAACAACCATGCTTTCCTCCAGAGTTTTGGGATTTGCATCTTCTTAATGCAGTTATTTATTAATGTTACGATCCAGGTTTGAGCCGCTTCTCCGAAATGTCTTATCTCTTCAATTTTGATATCATCGAGTCCTGCGGCTTTGTTATTTTTCATTTCACCAACTGCATTTTGAAATTCCTCGGTCGAGAAAGGTTGGAATAGAAACTCATTTTCTTTACTCACGTCTCTATCAATTTTGCAGACCCTGATCTTCTTTTTAGTTTTTCCATTCAATAGCAATTGATGAGCTATTTCGTTGGGAGTAACTTTACTATAATCCGGTTGGGGCGTTATTGCATCATTGCTAAGAGTTTTTAATAATTTCCATGCTTTCCTGCTGCTGTGCTTGATGTCGATATTTTGTAGCAGGTTGCACCATCTCTTTTGTCTTGTCTCGGATATGGAAGCCAGCACATCCTTGCCAGCTTGGAAAGTTTCATCTGAGAAAGGATCTTGGTTATATAAATCCTCGTAGAGTTTAAGCGCTTCTTTAGATCTTTGATTTAAGCCTGAGATATGTTGTGTTCGACAGCCTCTTGGTATATATCTTCTTGAGATTTTATGGACCAGGTTTGTAAACATTTCATATGACTAACATCAGGAGTAAGTCCGATAATTTTTTCGTCGAGCTCTGCTGTGAAAAGATTCCACTGGGCCTTTTTAAAATTAAAATGCCTCTTAAAGGGAACAATGTATGGTTTAACGGCTGCAGTTACATAGCAGGTTAAGGCCCTATGTTGCATATTTGGTATGGGGCTTTCGACTGTTTTCATTACTTGCTGGGTGATCCTATCAGATACGAAGATATTATCAGGATTATAACCACGTCTCCATCTTCCACTGTTAAAAGATGTTGGTAGTTTCGGATCATGTATTAATCTGAGATTCGATTGTTCTGCCCAGGTTTCCAGCCTTTCACCACCGTGGTTTGTCTCGTCGTACCCCCAAGAAGTACTGTGACAGTTAAAATCACCTATGACTATTTGGATTTCCTTTGATTTGAAGTTGCTTGGCTCGTCAAAATTAAAAGGGGTATTTGGTGGTTTATATACTGATGTTACTGTACAAGATTTTAATTCAATAGTTAAAATTTCAATATCGTCTTTATCTGTCATACAACTAGAGGTTACCTCGATGTTTGGTCTAACGAAAATCGCACTTCCATATTTTTGTGATGTCTTTCCAGGACTAAATTCATTCCCTCTATTTTTGGTCTTCGGTCATCGCTGCCTTGATGGGTTTCTTGTAAAGCTAGTATGTCACAGTTAGTGTGTTTGCACAGTTCAGCTAGTAGCAGCTGTTTATTTGCGGAGAGCCCTTTAATATTGATTGAGGTTGTCACTAGAGCTGGCCTTGACAAAGGCCGTTTTAGCGACTGTGGAAAGCCTTGTTTTTCCCTAGTCATTTAGGTACTTTGGTGTTTGAAGGATCAGCCGACAATGTCGTTTCCAGGGACACCCGATTGCTTTTTTGCTCGAAATTCTAACATGCAATCTTCTTGGAGTCTCCTCCTTCAATGTCCCCGGGAAAAAGACTGAATCCACAAGAAACTATAGTCCAACAACATTATTCAATTGGAATTTTTCCTGGATGCACCCCCTTGCATATAATTCTGGGGATGCCCATGGCATGACCACTGTTGCCTGTGCCGTTCTGATCTTCTTTGATACAGACGTTGTTTGACTGTTACCCTGGCAAGCACATTCTCCAGATCTATCAACAATTGAGAACATCTAGTCAATGGTTTCAAAAGACTGGCACACCATCACTCATCAACTAGTATGGAAGATGAACTCTGGCACAGAATTGAAGCTGCATGGACTGCTGTACCCATACCTGTCATCCAAACTCTGTTCGACCCAATGCCCAGCTAAATTAGAGCCGTAATTGATGCCACAGGTGGCTTTTCTGGGCACTGATTTCTGAATGCTCTGTACCTCGAAAGTATTGGTAACTTTAATCATTTCTTTCTTTCATTATACTGTACATGTGCCATAAATATGATTCTGCATTTTGCTTTCCTTTCTGGTGCAGTAATTTTAATGGCCAGTAGTGTAATTACAAAATGACAACTGCTCTGACAAAACTGTAATACTTGGATGTACAACACACTGCGAGAAGAAGATATAAAACATGAAATACACATAATCCCCAGTTAAATATTTAATTATTCAAACCAGTGTCTCTAAACCTTTTTTCACTTGGGGGGAGAGGGTGCCCTTCTAGGCTCATCGTAGCCCCACTGACATTTTTAAATTATAATGAATTACATTATAAATTGTTTTTTATATATACGATATTATTACCCTTCACAGGGATAACACAATTGTCAAGTGGTCGGCACACAGAGCCACTGGGGCGTATTTTTTGTAAACTTCTCACAAAGAAAATAATGATTTCATGGTGCCTGGCGGGAACCGAACCCACGATCTGTTGGTATCCGGACAAGTGCTCTTCCAACTGAGCTACAGATGACCTGTCATCATCCCATCTGCGAGTAGATATAAAGCTTTACTATAAACGAGTTTTGAAATGGACTTCTTTTTAAAAAGCAGGTTTATTATTAGGTCCCTCTACCCATAGAAAGTAAAATTTCGTTGGTGCTTTAATTTTTTGTAAAAAAAAATATTTTCTCTTTTTTTGCTCTTCTTTAAATTATCCATTTCTTTATTATGTACTAACTATTGGAAACACTCAAGCATTCTTTTCAAATCTGTTTTTAAAAGTCCAGTTACATATCATTATACAAGATATGTATTATTCATCCCAATTTTTGGCATCTGTTTTAATGAATGTTTATCTCAGGTAAAAATGTGTAATGATATAAGAAATAATATTGGGTCATTCCATGTCAAAGACCATCCCGTATTTTTACGACATGTCACTTGAACCCTTCCAATTTTAATGAAATTTGATGTTTAGCGTCACAAGTGCAAGAAATAGATAACCTGAAAATTTTATAACATTTTATTCTATAGAAATAGAGAATTAGCACCCTAAAATTTAGAGTCCCAATGTAAGTTGTAGAGTACATGTAATTTCATAACTATTATCCAGTGGGGAAAGAATTATAAATTAAAATATTTATATTACAATTATAAATGCTCCATATACTCAGATCAAAATAGTTTAAAGTAATTAGGATTAAAAATAAATAAATAAAAGGCTAAAATTAAATGTTTCCCAGTTTTATTTCTTTTTATCAAAATAAATTAATTATTATAAGTTAAAATTATTTTGTTGCAAATTACTTAATAAGTTGTTTTAATTTAGGTGGCATTTTTTATTCAGTAAATAAGCTCTTTGCAATATTGTTTTAACTGATTTAAATTTTATTTTAGCATAAAGCACAACTACAAAAACGGTTGATTTTTTAAAATCATCTACAAATTACTGTTATTTTCTAGCTTTAAAAACAATTTTTAAGGGGCTTTAATCCATATTCCAATACGATAATCACCACCCTTTCATTTTTCTTTTAACCATCTTCATAGTTATATTTCCATGAATGTTCAAATACAAGCGCCCATTTTATTGAATCATTTCACTACTTCCCAGAGCATGTGTAGGGGGGAGGTCTTACCTCCCCAGCAGTACTAAAGAACTGGGGGGTGGGTTCAAGGTTTATCACCCAAGAACAATAAGGAGAGAGTTCATTTGATATATTTATTGTTTTGGGGAAAAAAAGGGAGATGAGAGTTGACAACAGCTCCACCTTTACCATTTTATTGGTCTCTTCTATATTCTATGGTGTTTTATTGCTGAAAAGTGCATGCCTGCAGTGTATAGGAATAAAAAAAATTCAGTTTGCTTGTATGTAGCACAAAGTGCAGAGAGCTGTTATTTTAATTATACAGAAACGTTGCGTTGCATTATACTGTTTTAGTTATGCATTATATTCTAAAGTATTTCTATTGAAATAATGGAAGCTAACAGAAGTAAATGCATAACTGGTGAATATCTCTCTGAGAACTGTGATGCAAATACAAAAAGTATTTCTATACTCTCAAATGAGGGTGTAAAGTTACTTTTATGGCATGTTAAAGTGGATCCAGGAGTTAGTTTACGTGCAAAAAAAATCTCAAAAGATTTTCTTTAAATCAAAAGAAATGTTATAATCCTTTTAAATGCCATAAGAAAACTTCAAAATTTTCTCTAAGAGTGATAACACTGAAACAAGCCAATGAACCGAGGGAATCAAAAGTATCATTCCAGGAACAAAGTTATGCAATAACTGCAAAATAAATTTAGACAGTTTGCTGGAAACAAGATTCAACGAGGATTGTAAAGATTTAAACTCTACTTTCACTCAATTTTATTCGACTGTATAAAAACGTTTTTATCCATACTGTACAAAATGAACAAAATTATTCCGTATAATTATGTAAGATTGTATATGAAGAAGCAGTAACAGTTTTCTAAGGAATGCAAAATTTTCTCAATGTACATTACAATAATTATTTAATAACAATTTTGAACATTCTTTTCTTAAAAAAAGTTGACGGTAGCTATTTACGATATCAAAGGAAATAACCCAAATAAGCTAAACTGTCCAAGTGGTAACCCTCAATTGCAAAAAACTGGTAAAAATTTTTGAGAAAAATATTTATATTTGAACATGTTATTATCAATACATACTAGCTTAACTATGTAGTAAAAGTTAATTAAAAAATTAGGACGAATGATAGATGCTTGGTATTAAGATAAATAGCTAAACATATAAAATATATAGTTATATAAAGGTTGTCCTCTATGGAAATTTCCTAGTTATTATGCAATAAAAAATGAATAAAGAGGATTAAAAAAAGGGAAAAAAAAAAGCAATCTACAACAGTTAAACCTCGTTAAGACGAACACCAAGGGGAACAGAAAATATGTTTTCATTAAGAGTAATTCGTCTTTTCCAGAAAGCATAGTATGCTATACAATCTGACGGGACTTCAGAAAACGGTTCGTATTAAAAGTAATTCGTCTTAACGAGGTTCGACCATATTAACTATCATTACTATTACTACTATTATTAATCACTATTATCTATTTACTATTAATTTATAGGCGTTCTATAGAATGCTTTCAGGGTTCATACTTTGTGGGTAAAAAAAATTTCACGACTTTTCCATGACTGTAAACTAAAAACATTTCGGGGCCGTAGAAACAATTCATGTTCACTTGAAATATAATTTTGACTCCCAGTATTAAATTAAATTCACAAATAAAAATGAAATATTAATTTTGAAACGTATTCTACTGCAAAATATATAAAATAATGACCAAAATCAAATTATTATCCATTATCCTATATTAGAATAAACAATGAAGTTAGATTGAAGATTATTGCTTACACCTTGTAATGTATGCACACATTGCTTAAAAAAATATTCACACACTAATGTCTGTACTAGGCATCTTTTAGTTTTGCAACTTTTCATCAATTTGCATTTGCATATTCAAAATTTGAACTTTCTTTTTGGATACAATTCTATACAAATTATTTGATTTTGAAACTGATGTGAAGTCATGGTTAGTTTTTGATTTAACTGCAAAATTGTTTGCAGATTTCTCAAGTTCTAAACATTTCAGCTATTTCCTTAATTCAGGGTTTGAAAAATACAGGGCGATTACTACACCATACATGCGAGACAAAGTGTCTGAATCTAAAAAGTGCGATGACATGCAGAGATGCCGCCAACCTGAGAAAGTAGTCATCAGTAAAAAAGTCAAGAATTTTCAGCAGTTTTCAGTAAAACAACGCTCTTTTATTTCCTGCAAAAAGATTTTTTATAAGTAAAGCACCTGCATTGTTACAGAGCAGTATGTGTACCCCCACCTTGAAACAACATGAAAATATTCCTAATAATGTGATTCAACTGCGTATGTTTATGTACTCATGCACTGATCATACTCCCACCAATAACATTCGTATCAACTTCGTAGCAGGAGAAATGACCTTTTGTATCAGCTTCATAGCAAGAAAAATGGCTTTCGGTATCGATTTTATAGGAAAAAACCCATTTGCATAAGCTTTGCAGACGATAAACATCATAATTCCATTTTGTACAGGAAAATTGGTTTTTACATGAGTTTTGTAGTGCATAAAAAATAACTTACTCAAATGAGCATGATAAAAATGAAAAGTCAAATGTTTCATTGAAAAAGTAAAATTTCATAAATATTAAGTTCTTTGTTTCTTTTTCTGTAATTTTGAAACCTCTTCCCTATTTTTGAGAAACTAAAATAATTGAAACATGCAAATTAGCTTCAGTAAAAAAACCTTTCCACTGCAGATATGTTATTTCTTTGGATAGAAATTTATAGGTGCAAAAATATGACTAACGACCGCGAATTTCGTACACCACCGGTAGGTGGTGTATCAGGGAAAAATTCCTCTATTTTGATGTAAAAATACTAAAAAATGACCAACAGTCAGTAGTTAAGCACATTTAAAAGTTCACAATTGCCAGGTGGTACATCAAGAACGCCCATAAAAAAAAAATCACTCGTTAATTAACGTTAAAATCGTTTTTTAAGTCAATTTTTTAAGTTCCAGAAACAGGCACCAGGTGGCGTTTTTTCACAGAATAGAATTATAAATTACGTAAATTAATTAAATATATTGATTAGTTAAATTTACTACTGAATTAATCTGCAAGCCACTGCGCATGTAGATCACGAGAACCGAAGGGAGAAATATTCCCAAACATAATGTCGCACAATCTCGATGCAAATCGCACGCTATTTTTTAAAGTATGATGAGGAAATTTTTCTGAAATTTTAATAAAATGTTGCGAGTAAAAAGTTATTCAAAATATGGTAAAACTGCGAGTTCACATAAAAATTTAAAAACTTTCGATGCTTTGTAAAACAGCCATTCCTTACTACATATCATGATACACTTGCAGATAAATTTTTGTTTGCCGATTTTTTTTTTTCCAGCTGTTCTTTCCACAATCATGGCTGCATTTCATTTCGTTGTTTTAATCCAAATTTGAAGCAAGTTTCACATACAAAGCTGGACGTAAAAAATAAGAGAAACAAGAGAACAAGTCGGAAGCATTATAGAAGGTGCAGGCCATCTGCAAAGTGCACCAAAAAACCATAAATTTTTGAGGAGCCAGTAGAAAATTGCATGTGATGATCTTGAATCATGTTTTCCATAGTTTTCTCAGCATCGACCGTAATACAGTAAGGTGGAGTTAAAATCCGTACAAGTTGGCATCTCTGCACATGGTAACGTGCAGAGTGAGGCAGGCCACAAGCAGCGAACCATGAGCAGATGGATACTCCCTCCCTCAAATGTTTTGGGAGTTACATGATCACAAGCATTAGAAGACACTCTGGTGCCGCAAAATGATGATTAGATTTTGCGATGGGATTTTCACCACAGGCAGCATTTTTAATGTAGAACTTTAGAGTTTTAGGTTAAAATTGATCTCAAATAAATATCTCATGCCTTTCCTATGACTTCCGCGGGTTTTTTTTTAAAATTCCATGACTTTCCAGGATTTCCATGATCCGTACAAACCTTGTGCTTTGACGTTTTTAGGCAAAGTATGGAATGACCATTTTATTTCAATATTTTATATTACTAAGTAAGTAATAATAATTAACAGTAACAATAATAGTAATTAATAGTAAATGGATAACAGTAATTAGTAATAGCAACTAATAATAAGCACTGGCAAATCCTGTGTGATCACCTCCCCCCCCACCTCTGAGCCAGGATTGTATAATGGAAAATGAAAAGTACTGGACACTTGGCTAAAAATAGGAATCGGAAACAAATCACCCCCACTAACTATAAAGATATCTGGATCTACCCTTAATAATAAGTAAGTAATAAGTTTTACATTAATAAGCGTCGGAAGTCCCGTTTCTTACCATGTGACAGATATGTCATTAATCGTGAAAAATTTAAATTAAATAAATGTTTCATACTTTGCCTAAAAACATTCAAAATTCAACAAAGGCATTCTGTACAATGCCTGCATTTCATACTTTGTGAGCAACATATATATGACATGCTCAGTGATTTTGTATTTTCCATTTATTCCTAATTGCATAAAATAACAAATTTTAAGGTTTAGTTAAATGTGGCTGTCTACTTAAGGTTACAATATGCACACAAACACACACACATATATTATTTCTCTTTAATTAAATTACTAAACTAAATGTTATATACCTCAGCTTCACTTTCAGGAAGAAATAAGTATGCTCCACTTTTATCTTTGCCCTTCGTTCTAGTTCCATATTTAAGAAATTGTATTTTAATATCAAGGGCTATGGAATCATCATGTAATATGAGCTGCTGCAAAAATAAAATATAATATATTGTAAAATTATTGTAACTGACAAATATATGAAACTTTTTTCTCGAAGGTAGAGAGCCAGAGAGGCCAGTCGCAAGATTTTACTCTCCCGAGCTTAGCGCTAATTTACCATGGGCGTACTGTTCTCATAATTTTATTTTCTATTAAAGTTGATTTTATCGGCCTTACCTCTGGAATATATTGATGTAATACTCTTAGGGAGTCTAAATTGTTGGCTAAATATCGAGAACTTCGGCATTGGATTTGGATAACATTATGGCACCTAGGAAGCAAACGTCCACCGCCTCATCACCTAATCTACAGGTATGTCTAGTATTAGATGAACTTTCCTCTCTTCGAAACTGGTGGGATGGTGATATAGAAGATTTAAAAAAATCACTTAACGATAAAATTGACTCCAAAATTGTTTCCACTCATAAATTTGTCACCACTGATCTTGACAAACATTTTGGTCCTCAAAAAAACAAACTACATATCATAATAGATAATGAAATAAAAAACTGTAGAGTGATTATACCATGGATATCGATAAATTAGAGGCCAGGATCAAAACGTTGGAAAAATCACTACTTGAGCTTGAAAATGAGTTCAAAAACCATTACCAATATACCAGAAGACCATGTCTATTAATTCACGGAATACCCGAGTGTGATAGTGCAGATCCAGCGACTGACGTGATTAACATATTCAAAGATAAACTGAATTTAAACATACGGGCTGAAGATTTGGTGAATGCACATCGTTTGGGTAGATTAAGACAGGATCCTATGTGTAGCAGGATATCTAGAACAATTATTGCTAAGTTCTTGAAGATGTCTCAGTGTGATGATGTCTACAGGATCAAGGAAGTCTTAAAGGGTACGGGACCGGTCATAATTGAAAGTTTGACACTTGCACGTATGAAATTTTATAGTGAGTTACATGCTAACGGAATGCAATGCTGAACCCAGATGGGTAACATTCACTTGCTTTCAGCTCAGGGTGTGAAGCGTGTATTTAGATCACTAACAGATATTCGCATCTATCGAGACAACCTTGCATAATAGTTTATTTTTACTGTTATTGAATACATCTTTTTCCTTCAATGCTTATGATGTACTACTTGCCCGCTTCCGACACTGAGGTTTGCGTCCAGTCATTTTCGTTCCTGATCTTAACATATTAACGTTGCTTATATCGTCTAATGTGGAGATCTGATGGTGTTGACATAATTCTTCAAATTGTCCATTTAAATTAATTTTCATGATGGCATACCATGAATATCATAATGATCACATCATTCACTTTGTTTTTGGAGCATATACACAGTGTGGCAAAGAATTTTTAAGACTGGCGCTAGCTGTCAGTGCACAGTG
This sequence comes from Dysdera silvatica, assembly GCA_006491805.2. Lineage (NCBI taxonomy): Eukaryota > Metazoa > Arthropoda > Arachnida > Araneae > Dysderidae > Dysdera > Dysdera silvatica. The sequence continues at coordinate 2,279,446 of QLNU02015360.1, read as the reverse complement.
GCTCGAGCAGCGTAATTGTGCATGCGTGATAAACCTTGATCGTCTGCTGGTACACTGCCACAAGTTGGATGGATTTACTAAACTAACTCAAACGATACAGCCATTTATTACCAAAGTAAAATTCTTTCATGTCGAATTATTGAGATGGAACAAAGGGGTGTAATTGAATTTAATGTAAAACTTGGTAAAAGCGCTTCGGAAATGTACCGACTGATGAAATAAGTTTACGGTGAGTTTCACTTAAGTGGATCAAATGTTTTTCTATGGTACAAACGTTTTTTGGACGGAAGAGATACGCTAGAAGATGATAAGCATACTGGAAGACCAAGTTCATCCAGAACACAAATTATTGAAAAAGTGCATGATTTCATGGTAAGCGATCGCTGTGCGTCACTAAGAATGATGGCAGAGTTTTTAAACATCAACAAAGAAACGATTCGAACCATCCTGCATGAAGGTTTGGCCAAAACAAAAGTATATGCTAAATTTGTTCCACACACTTTAACCAACGAACAAAAAGCAAGGAGAAGTGCACATTGCAGATATCATTTCAGCCGCTGAAAATGATCCAAACTTCTTAAAAACCAATGTTACAGGCGATGAAACATGGTGTTTTCAGTTTGATCCTAAAACAGAACGTCAAAGTGCGGAATGGAAGGCAAAAAATTCACCACTAACCAAAAAAACAATAAAAGTTCCATCAAAAATCAAACCAACGCTCATTACATTCTTCGATGGTCAGGGTATTATCCATAAAGAATTTGTTCCAACTGGACAAACAATTACTAGTGAGTATTACTTAAATGTTTTGAAGCGTTTGATGGCCAGAATTCGTTGCATTCGTCCAGAATATCAGGATGAAGGCAGTTGGTGTTTATTGCATGATAATGCACCCAGTCACACCTCACTGATGGTTCGTCGATTTTTGGCAAAAAAAAAGCTATGTGTTGAATCATCCACCATATTCGCCTGATTTAGCACCCTGCGACTTCTCTTTATTCCCAAAACTTAAAATGAAGTTAAAAGTTTGTTATTTGATGATATTTCAACCATACAAACAGTTTCTACGCATGCTTTGGAGTCGATTCCGCAAAATGAACTGAAACAGGCATTCGATTCATTATTAAATCGCTGTAACAAGTGTATTGAAGCCAGAGGGGTTTACTCTGAATAAAAAACAAAACAAATCATAATTTCTTGTTTCAATTTTATTTTACAGACCCAGTCTTAAAAATTCTTTGCCGCACTGTGTATAATAGTAGAGTATAATTATGATCCACTGTTTGGAACTGTATTTATTGGTAATATCGTTCTTTTTCCATGATTTAGTGGTGTGATTCTCAGTGTTTGGAATAGTGCTGTACTTGTCAAGTTAAACTGTTTGGCTGATTTCAATGTTTCTAAGATCTCCATCCACTGAGACTGAAACTTTAATTCCAATAATTTAACACTCATACAACTTATATGGTTTATTATGATGTATAGTGAAATTGATTAAATTAACCTATTAAAGGAAAGTATTGATTTCATGTGGTACCAGGAATGAATTTTTATTTTTTGCCAACCATTTGAACAAATCTATTTGTGGCATGCTTGCTTTGGTCTTTTGGCATTGTATATACGATTCAAATGAAGCTGAAGTATTTACCAAACATTTTTCATTTTATAGCCATTTATGCGCGGCTTGAAATCATGCTTTCAACTGATGTTTCACTGGCAGAAGGATGAAGACCTATTTATTTAGACACAAAATGATCCTTGCTCCACAAAGATATTTTTAGTAATATTTTTCCATGACTGGTAGGCGGAATCTTTCTTATATCTTTAGAGAGTATGCCTTCCAATGGCTGTTGTGGTGCTATAGTTGTTGAGATATGTTATTTAGTCGATTCCATTAATTTTGAGATCTTCGTCCATTGAGGTTGGAACTTTAATTTTGCTAATTTATTACAACTGACATTACTTACAGTTACACATGATGAAACTAACCCAGGTAACCTTTTTACTTAAAATTTTGATTTCATACAGAATTAGAAATAATTTTACAGTTTTGTCAATCATCTGAATATATTCATTTGTTACAAAGTTGTATTTGATCTGTAACACAGTATATCCAACTTAAAATTGGCGTCAAAGAATGTCTCAGACTTTTTTTTTTACTGGTTGGAACTACGTTTTTAAATGATGTTCTAGTGACTGGTGGATGGTGATCTATTTGTTTAGACATTAAATTACCCTTGCATCACTAAGATACAATCATCTTTTTTATATATTCGAGTTAGTAAAGTTATTTAATTTGATATAATTGTCAAAAAATCTATTGTGAATTCTAACCTGACTTTTTAGTAATGTTAGGCAGATGGAGTCTTCTTTATGTGCTATTGAGAGTTTGCCTCTCAATATCTCGGGTAGTTCTATAATTACTAATATGTAATTCTTAGCTGATTTAAAAGTTTTGAGATATCCATCCATTGAGATTGAAACTTTAAGCTCTAATACAACTAATATTGTTTATGATAATGAATAATGAAA
>QLNU02015360.1:2264799-2276814 GCA_006491805.2 Dysdera silvatica | reverse complement strand
ATAACTGTTTGTTATGGAATCTCCTGGTGAAACTCTGTATTGTTTCGTTAGACTATCACAGATATAGTTATCCTAGGCATTTCGTACTCGGCAGCGAGATCAGACCCGCAGCTACCACATTCGTATTTAGTTATTATCTCTTTTTTCTGTTTCACTGTTGTTTTTACTAATTTCCTTTTTGATAAGTTTTATCACTAATCTTCTTCGAACTCATAATGACTTGTGAGAAGAAAAATAAGATTAAAATGAAAAAAAAAAAACAACACAATATAGTACAAGGCAAAATATATGAGGTTCTGCACTGAGTGCAATCTATTCTGAAACTAATGTGCCAGCCTTTATTTTCTCTCAAAGAAACCGGATGCAGGCCGTGGCGTTATTGATTTTGCAACAAGTATGGAGCAAGCGTCGAGTGCTGACGCATTTTTTTCTCGTCAGATTGCGTCGAATACCGAATTCAACAAGTTCTGATGCTGACGAGTGCCGAGGTACCACTGTAACTATATGTGGGTATAGAAATTAGGGACTGGCCATACAGACAAGACTGTTTAACACAAACTTCCTATTAAATCAGCGGGGACTTCTAAAAAGTGACCATATAAGAGGGGTGATCTGAAAAGCAGGAGACTATATAATGAGTACTGACTATATAATGTGCCTTTGTTTTTAATATTTGAAGAGAATTTTAAATGCATATACAGTGAAACCTCTCTTAATAGACACCCCTTAAATACGGTCACCCTGCTTTTACAGTTGGATTAAAATTGCTTTGCAGAAACTGATTTACAATAATGTATTTCAAACCCTTGCTTAGCGGTCACCCTCAGATAGGGATACGGACACTATTTTCATGATTTATTCCATTAGACTAGAATCCCTGTACGGACAAAATACAAACTTTGAAGCAACAATTGAACTTCAACCTTCATGGCGGTTTTCACAACAGAAAATTAAGGATAAAAGCTAAGGAGAATTTTTCCTCCCAGTAACAAAGAGTGGCAATTGACACAGATTTGCGGATTCAAATGGCTGATGCTTAATAAAGGCTTCAATAATAAATAAATCATATAGTGATACACTGCATGAAACCAATAAACAGTTATCAGCACAAAACTACAATGGTTTAAATTTATTATCGTATACTCGGCTAGTACACATTTCCTGTAAGCAAAACAATGGAAAAACGGTGAATTTAATCTATCAATTAAAAATATATTTCGAAGGAGAAGAATTGGTGAGTAAAAGCCGCCAAACAGCTATGAATCAATTTTTTTCCAAGGTAAATAAATTTTAATATTTAACGTTTTGTTATAAATTTACTTGTTATAGTCAACTAAAAATATAAATGTTTATACCCTAAAGCAGAATGTGCTAAAAAGTGTGACACGCATCGCAGAACATACAGCTTCACTGCAGAACAATCGTGGGGTTTTTTTTTTCCATAAAATAAATACAAAAAATCAGTCTGATAAATGTTTTCTGCATTTCTATTAAAAAGGAATTTACATTTTATAGAATTTAAACATGTATATAATTATACATGCATCTCCTGCCAAACATTTTTGATCAGCTGAAGGCTTGTTGCAGAACATTGCAAAACATTCTGCTTTAGGGTGTTTATGTTCGTTATCTTAAACTTGTTTTATGTGATTAAAAATATTTAAGTTTTGAAATGAAATATTTAAATGATTGGAACATAGTATAGTTACTTCAGAATGACCCCTCCCCACCACCTTTCACAGCCAAAATTTTCTGTCCAGCGAGTGACCACTAATGAACGATTTCACTGTATGTGCTTACGTTAACAAATATCCCTACGATATGAGTATGAAAGTTTTCAGTTTATTTCGTTTTCTTTCACAAATTTTCGTTGAATAGAACGTAACTGCATATTTCACATCCAACAATTTTGTTGTCCTCATTTTTCAAGTTTTTGCATTGCATTTAAAAAGGTGATATATACATACGGGGTGTCCATAATTAAATGTAACCTATTCAAGACTTTGTAACAAACTATTGGGCAATCCATACGAAACTTGGTATTAGAAAATAGATTGAGATATTAATTTCTGCCACCCACATTTAAGCACAAATTAGAGCTTTATGTATAGGAGAAAAAGAGACAGCGCCCTGTCCCAGAGTAAAACCGGGGATCCAACGTACGGCACATTGTGCCTCTTCCTGCTCAGTCATCAGGACAAGAACGATGCTCTTTTTCTCCCATACATAAATCTCTAATTTCAGCTTAAATATGGGTGGCAGAAACTAACATCTATATAATTTCCCACAAAAATTACAAAAAACATGCCTCGGTGGCTTTGCAGGGTTTGTACAATATTTTAAAGAACAAAATTAAGGAGTTTTTAAGGACCTTAAAACAAAAAAATTAAGGCCACACAAAACATCCAATTTAGCATTAAACAATATAAAAGCAGGACTGCAAGCAGAAAAACAGTAGTAAACAAAAAGGATGCAAACAGACAGAATATGGAGTTATGACTGGGTTTTGAATTTTGAGGTAAACATATTGCCGAAGCAATTTTAAAAAAATAACCAGACAGATGCAAGTAATGAATAATTTTTTTTTTTTGATTAAGAAAGCAAGATTACTAAAACAAGTGTGTAAATTTTACGAGTCAATAAAGTATGACGTATTGTACCTACGGTGCAGCAAAGCTGGTGCACATGGAAGAGAATGAAAATATGTAAGGCCATTTTATATATTACAGAGGTTTTTTCTTATAAACTATGAAATAGGTGTTGAATTGAAACATATACTACATCCAGAAGCATGGCTTCAAACAATCCCTAAAAATATGAACACAGAATCAATCAAATATTGTAGACTTTGGAAATTTGGCTTCAGGCCTTGGGACAGGGGGAAGGTAAAAGGAACAAAAACCCAGCTGCCTGGCACGAAACTTATTTTTTACAATTATCATCATTAACACATCTAAAAAAATATCCTAAGAGTTTTTATGTCAGAAGGGAATAAAGGTTTTAAAAAATCCAATAAAAAACCTTGGGATACATGTATATGTGTAAAAAAAGGACATATATTTTGACCCCCCCACCCAAAAATAAACCCTTCATTTGTAAGCTTTTGAAAACTGAGTGGGAGGGGGGGTAAACAAATATGCTAAACTTTTAAGGAGCCTGAAAATCCTGTCCTTTCCTTGTCTAGAGTATAAACCACCACATAGTATAGAAGGGTCTCACACTTCCATCACTGACCAATCAGCATTCAGCAATGAGAATCTTAATCTTATGGCATTGCAATTGCTTCCAGAAATGCCTTTGTAAACATGAATATCACAGATTATTTATGTGTAATTAACAAATTCCTGATTAAGTGTCTGTTAAACATAAAATAAAGGAAGAAAAAAAATAATAAAGATCAAATGATAAAAAAACACATTAATACGGACTTGAGATGAAAATACAGACCCTTTGGGAGACTTGCCCATTGTCCTGTCCTAGACATTGTGATTGGACTAAATTATCACACCCTTTCCAGCTGGTTCATTCAGTTGACAGGGGAGAATTGAAACAAAGTTAGGGGCAAAAGCGGATATCCCAAAGTTTTTATACAGTTATGTTCGGCAAGAAGAGATTAATGGGATGAAAAATAAGGAATTTTTATAGACCTGGGTGTAAAATTAAGGAGTTTTAAGGGCTCTTAATTTTTATTTTCAAAATTAAGGAATTCTTCAAGACTTTTAAGGACCATACGATCCATACTTTGTGTGTTGACCATTTGGCAATTGTGTTATCCCTGCGGAGGGTAATAATACCTTACATAAAATAGACTGAAGGAAAGAGACTTATTAACAAAAATTTTTTTAGTCCACATCCTGTCAAAAAAATGTGATTACATTTAAAAGTGTATGCAAAATAATTCTTGTTCATATCACTCCTTATTGCTATAAAAAGCAGAAATATGAAGGAAGAAGTAACTTACAATGATTCTGAACTTGAAAATCACATTTTGTTAGTTAAATTGTTCTGCCAGTCTGACAACAATGCATCGATGGCTTTTTTTTTTTTAAACTTTGTTTTCCTTAACAAATCTCTTTTTTTCAATCTGTTTTCTATGCATACCAAGTTTAACACAGATCTGCCCAATGGTGTTTTTCTCACAAGGTTCTGAATACGTTATATTAAACTGTGCACACCCTGCATATAAATAGGGTGGTTGTAACTAAAGTTTCCACTGTTTAGAGTTCTCTGTAGCCTAACTTAATAAGCAGAATGACACCAAAATTTGTACACATACTAGTCATGGAATAAGGAGTAAGATTCCGTGAAAAAAAATTAGCTCCAGGGTAAAAATTTTGCTAACAAGGTAAACATGGCACTTCAAAACAGAAATAGATGGAAAAATCAGGAAAAGTGAATAACTAAGACAAATCTAATATGAAATTTTGCAATAAATAAAATTACAAATGAAAAACTGAAAGAAACTTAAACTGCAATGAAAAAAGGTTTCACAACCAGGGTGTTAACGATTTTATTCATGTGATTTAAATCAGTGATTAAAATTATGCGATTTTTTAAAAAATCATGATTAAAATCAAAATTTGTAATTATCTTTAAAATCAATGCTTAAAGTTGGGTAATTTAATTTATTTTCTAAAATAAGTTTAAACTAATTTTTTAATAAATCAAAGATCTAGATCTGATTTAAGTTGATTTTTCAGTGCTTATGAAAAAATAATTTAAAATAAAAATGACTTTCTTTTTATCATTTTCTAAAATATAGTATAGGCAAAAACAACTTTTCTGATGATTTCATTATAATTATTTACATAGAGTTCATAATCAACTATTCCTAAAGACTAAAGTAGTGTGTGTTTATTAGGTATTTCCTTAATCTAACATAACAGAAAATATTATTCAAATCACCAAATATTTTCAGAACCATCATTTTGCTCAGGCCAAATAAAATGAATTTAGTAGTACAGGATCGAATCTAGAAAGAAAAGTGTTGGAATTCTATGTGCAATTATTTGGAGAGTTATATTAAGAAATGGCCAATTTTTATACAGATAGTTGAAGAAAATGGAGATGTACGAGGGCGAATCAGAAAGTCTTTGCCCCTATTTTTTATTAGCCAAAATAAGGTACATACAGGTAATTACAAATATACATACTATTTTATGTATCTTACACTATTTTTCCACATAATCCCCACACTGGTTCAGACATTTGTCCCATCGCATCACTAAATTTGAGATGCCCCTGTGGTAGAATTCGTCCGGCTGACGGTGGTTCCACAGTCAGCCGGACGAATTCTACCACAGGGGCATCTCAAATTTAGTGCTGCGATGGGACAAATGTCTGAATCGGTGTGGGGACTATGTGGAAAAATAGTGTAAGGTACGTAGAATAGTACGTATATTTGTAATTACTTGTATATGCCTTATTTTGGCTAATAAAAAATAGGAGCAAAGACTTTCTGATTCATCCTCGTATGTAATAGATGCAAAAATGAGCTAAAAAGCTATGAACGTGGGTATAAAGAGGAATGTTGAAAACTTTCTCTTTCGGTTAAAACCAATTTCTGTTACTTTAGATAAAGTTAAAAAAATAGTTGAAGTCTCTAAAGCAGAATGTGCTAAAAAGTGTGACACACGTCGCAGAACAATGGATAATTTTTTTTTGTTTTAAAATAACTAAAGAATTAAAAAATAAATCAGTCCGGCAAATGTTTTCTGCATTTCTGTTAAAAAAGGAATTTACATTTTATAGAATTTAAAAATGTATATAATAAATATATACATAAATATACATACATCTCCTGATCAGCTTGAATCCAGCTGTTTATGAATAAGTCAACAATTCATGTGCAACTGTGAATGAAATAATTTTAAGATAGTCAATTCGTTACAATGATGGTGAGATGTTATTTACCAGGGGAATAATACTACACAGTAATAGGCAAGATTTGAAGCGGACAAATGTTGCAAGATGGCTGAATGTCAATTATTCTATGGTCAGTAAGATGTGACACTAGTTCCAAACCATGGATTCAGTTTGCTGAAGGTACAGTGAAGGTAGGCCAAGAGCTATGACCTTCTCAAATAATCAACAATTGTGGCTTTTTTGAATGACAGAACAGGACCACTACACCGATTCATTTCAGATACATGCTTGCTACAGCTACAAGTCAGACGTATCATTTTTGACAGTATGCAGGCTACATGAAGGATGGTATGTTAAGAAAACCGTATTGTGCATGACCCTAACCTCCTGCCACAGCAAAAGTTTGAATTGGGTATGCATGCATGTGAACCAAACTCAAACTTAGTGGAGATCCATACTTTTCACAGAGGAGTTGAGATTTGCTTAAGAGTAATTCTCAATGAGTTTACATCTGGAGAGAAACAAGTACTTGATATCATCTCTATAATATACAGTAAAGGGACATATATGGTGAAGGCATATCTTTAGACAGATGTACGGATCTTTATGTGTTCATTTGTTTGTGGTTTTACAGCTCAAGGACTACAATGGTCATGCTGCATCGGGACCTACTGTTTTCTGAGGAATACAAACCTCTTAAGACCTAGGGAATCACACCCCGGACTACAGTGAACAATGCGATCTTTATGAGATCTATGAATAAGTGTTTTTTCACACTGTTGGGAGACGAACCCGAGTTAACGGCGAACTAGGCAAATGTGTTACCACACTGTGCAACTGCAGGGCCATCTCCATGTATTGCAAAATGTAAAGCTCAATGGTTAGAGGCACAGAGAAAAGACCCTAGACCTAATTGTTCATCCATATGAGGGCACAATTTGTGCTACATTTGTACACTGAGGGAGATGTCAACCCTCACATAGCTTGTCTTATGCAACAATTTTTCTGGTCAAAAAGCATGGGCCCATTACCAGTGATTCAGAAGAAAAAAGAATACAGGTGTATCTGCAATTGTCTCCAAGATAAATGCAATTAATGGTCAGAGTGTGATATTCAAAAGGTGACAAATGAAAAGTATTGCCGTTTAGAAACTAAGCATTTCTGACTCTCACTACGGGGGTTTTGCTTTGATAAAATGAGTAATAGTTTCAACCCTATTCATTTTATGTTTGTTCACAAGGACATCCTGTATATGTACATACAATTCTTTTAAGATTAAAAAAAAAGACTAACCTGTAATCCATTAAGATCAGTAAAAAATTCCTGCCCTTCATTAGTAATATTGGTTATAAACCGCATCACTAATTCTTTATTAATTTCTTTAGTTATATCAATCAAATTGTAAATTTCAAAACCAGATGAATCAACACCTATAAAGAAACATATGCATTTACAAAACTGAACCTTAAAAAGAAAGGAAAACTATGCACAAGCCTTCAAAATATAATACAAATAATGAGGCAATATTTGACATTTTTAATTTAAATGATTGAATATTAAAAATTTTCTTCAAATATTAGGTGTGCAAAAGTTCTACCCATTTTTTTCCCAAGTGATGAACCAAAGTGTGTACACTTACCCTTAGTCCTTACACTTACACTTACCCTTAGGTTTCCGCTAGTTCCTTGACAGTTGGATGTGGGGCATTCAAAATGGCTTGGTTCAGAATCTGCTCAGAAATCACTAATGGATGTCTAGAATGTGGTTGATCTTTACTGTTTCTTTCTCCATTTTTGAATTTCTGAAACCAGCAACGACATTTGCTATTGTCAACCGCGTCCTCTCCCATATACTTGATGAATATTTCGGCATATTAGGCCCGCAGTACTACCCTCATCGAACTTGTACAACAATGTCTGATAGGATTTGAATCACTTGCCATTTCAAACTGTTTGAAATTTTTTAATGAATGATATACTTTTACAACCAAGTTGCCTTTATATGTTGTTTGTCTACACATTTCATTGGCTGAAAATTCTAGCCATCGCAGCATTATGTATGACATCAAATCCATGTCCGCACTTTGCTTACTCGAAAACGGGTAGAACTTATGCACACACTCCATAATTTGGTGGATTATTTTTCAGGTTCACTCTATGAAATTATTTGCATAGCTCATCAAGGTGAAGTTTCTCTTAGTGCAGATGGTCACTGCATCCATGGAGGCAGGTGGTGCAGTCACCATTTTAATCCAGCTGTAGTTGTCAAGCAACCGCAGAGTTTAGAGCTTGGGAAGCCATCGCCTATAACAGTCAATCTTCCCTAGTTTCATTGCAAGATACTTTGATTGCATACCTATATGTTGACAACATTCATCAGCCAATTACGTTGACTATGCTGTCACAACTTCCAGAAGCTACTTATTAGCATGATAATGCCACAGCTCATGTGACGTGATTCTCTCAAAAATGCTTTCATAAGGTTCATATCCTCCTGTGGCTAGCCAGGTTTTACACCTCTCATTAATCGAGCATGCCTGGAATATGTTAGGAAGACAACTGTAGTGATCAAAAAATGTGACTGAACTAGGCACACAATTGCAGAACATTCGACAGATTCATCACATATTGGCATGCTATATATATGCCACACTGAATATAAATTTATATCATTCCCTGAAAAATTATTCACTGTATATTAACATATAATCATTATGTCATTACGTTGCCACTGTTCTGTAATGAACAGTCCTTTTATAGGATTCCCACTCACATTGGAGAAAAAATTTCCTTGACTTTTTCAGCAAAATTTCCTGACCAATCAAAAGCAATTTTCTACAGAACTTCGGTTGTGCAGAAAATGGTTTCATGCTCATGTGAGATTTCACTATTCAAAACAGAAGTTAAGATTTTCCCTGACTTTCAGAGGTCGATTTTAAATTCCAGGTCCTCTAGATGGATGAGAACCCTGTTTTATTACGAAAATATAATAATGTTTTGTAATCATTACACACTCATCGCATGTACAAAATTTCAGTGATAAATCATTCCGAAGAAAATGCTTTTCTTCTTTAAAGCATAGCATACGTTAGCCTGAAGGTTGGCAAAAATAAAGTGATAATATATGTTAATTAATATTTTATACTATAAACACAAATTGAATTAATTTTGAAAACATTGTTATATATGTGAGCTTCAGAAAAAAAAACCTCATTGTTGTGCAACGATTCTGTGTAATCACCTTTCTTGTTAGAAAACATAATTTTATCATTTAGTTATAATTTATCACTTTTTAATTAAGAACGTGGGTGTCAAAAATTATTTAATCTTAATCGCCCCACACAAAAAAGAAAAAAACAGGCCCTGGTGGCTTTATGTATTGACCAGTTTGACAATTGTGTTAACCCTGCGAAGGGTAGTAACATTTTATGAACTTCAAATATGAAGAAAAAAGCATCATTCCTGTGCTCTGATTGCCAAGCGCTTAAGGCACTCTGGTTCCAACGAAGGGTCCACCACACAGTTTGACTCTGGGCTAGGGCAGTGCACGTTTTCTTCTATACATAAAAAGTTCTAGTTTGAGCGAAGAACGTGGATGTCAAAAATTATTTCACGATTTTATCATGTGGTTCTACAAGTTTTATTAGTACTTTGTCTCTTGACAGCCAATGTACTTTGGTATACAGAAAAAGTGATTCATGAGCATTTTACATTCCTTTGCACAACTTTTCAAACACACATAATTGCAACAGTCTTGATGTAATAAAGTCTTGATTTTATCAAATAATACTGTTACCATCAGACTTACAGATGGATTATTTACTTTCAATGTTAATACCTGTCTCCTCTGGGACATTAGCTTTGTTTAATTATGTTGCATTTGGCTTAAAAAAGCAGTCTAGGCACCACATCAATAATTGCTAACTTGTCCGTCATGAAGTTTTACATTTGCTTATAGAGGGGAATTTTACAGCTGTCCGTAGCTCAATGGCTAGAGCTTTGGATTGGTAATCGAAGGGTTGGAGGATTGTACCCAAACACTGGACACACAAAATCATTCTTTCCTTTGTGGGTGATTTATCAAGTAATACTGCTTTCAATATTTTCAATGTTTTTAAACTCATCTGACATAGAATTTGAAACTTGTGATTCCCTATGAAAACTACACAGAGTACATGACACATTCAGATTAACCTCAAAAATGCAAGTCACAATGCTATTTTCCCATACATAACTGTCTGTATATAGACACATTTGCCTCAATCCAAACCTTTTGTTCAAGTCTTGAGAATGTCCTCACTAATGCCTTAAGTCATTAGTTCACAGCACAGTATATCTCCATATTGGTCCATACTTATGGGTAAAAACAAGCAGCTAGCAAAAGACCCTAGTACGTCCAATAATTTACTCACATCAGATATTTAGATTAGCTCGTTTTCTATCCACTGCAGTATTTTATTGATTCTGCAATCGGTGGCAGAGAAAACGTCTCCATATGCATGAGAGATTTAGCTATCTGATATAGAAGTTGGGGAAGTTTTCCTGGATTTTTAGGGACACTTACAAATACCCTAACAATTCCAGGTAATCCATATGCGTGGGAATCCTGCACTACAAAATGTTTTATTACATTACCCACTGCATTCTAACCCGGTATTTACCTCTCTTCATTGGTTACGAGCATTAACTCTTGTTTTTTCTTCCCATCTTTCGTATGCACAGAAATTCTTCTATATCTTGTGAACAGCTGCATTGACTTCCCATGACACGGCCTTTCTAATTATACTACTTTTGTCAAAATTGACGACTCGCACACCTTGTACTTCACTAGTCAGCGTATTCATCCATTATGTAAAATGTTAGGTTCCCCATAACAGCATTACCTAATGACTTCCACAAGTGTCCAGAAAGAGAATAAACTCAGACCAAACAATGGAAAACGAAAATAATGCCAGCAACATTGACTTTAATGTACTGTTATGTACACAGTGGACCCAACAGAAGTGGGTCCTGCTTAAATATGATACTGAAATGCTCTGGAAAACTTTGTCAACGACAATGTGCTGCCATTTAATGATCACAAAGCACATAAATTAGAAATCCATTGGATTTTCAATAGTTTCTTGATTTAAATGCATGCTCTGTTGTTAAATAGCAAAACTGAGTTGTGAACAGGGGCAGTTAAATATTATGTATCTTATTTTTCATATTTATTTTTTTAAGCTTTTTCTGTTCCCTAGTATTTATAATTTTTTACTTTAAAGTAACCACAAAGTTTTTATATTTCACAAACTTTTTGCAACCTAAAGTAAAAGTAAAAAAAATCGCCTGGAATCCAGTTTGGGAAAAACAATAGAGAATTTTCCATTCGATAAAGCTTCCAATTTTGCTAGTGGTAGTAGATAAAACTTGAAGTAAGATTAAAGGAAAACTTGAAGTAAGATATAAGGAAGTAGATTAAACTTTACTTTAAAAAGAATCCACTTAACAGTATGAGACAGAGAACCCATGAATTTCCCAGAATGTACATTTAATTTTTCAACGATTCTAGGTGTCATTTTACAAGGAGTTAGTTATTTCAGACATATGCACTTTCATGACACATACAAATATTTAGAGAAATGAATTGGGAAAGTTGCATTTTAAATATGAAGTTTAGATACAATACCAGGAGAGTTCTTGAAACGGACATGATGTTCTATTTCAGGTAAAAACACAGTAATTTCAGACATTAATGAACCTTCAATAACTCGAATTTGAGGCTTTTCAAAATGGATTTCCTATAGAAAAAATTAATGAAAATTATTAAAATTAACACTGCCTTTCAAAACATAATTGTGAATGTAATTATCATAACAATTAAATTAAGATTCTTGAATGACTACACACAGTATGTTTTAATAGGATATTATCAGAATTGCCAACTGTTCTGGAACTTCCGGAGTTTCTCTACTAAAGTGTTGAAAATCCATAACTCTGTGAGTGCATTGTTCACTCCAGAAACAGTGTCGATGCAGGGGAAAGGGAATTTTCCCCTACAAGGGAAAAATTTCCCCTAAGGGAAACGAAAAAAACTTCACCGGTAAACTCCCCTCCCTCCCACGGAGTTTCTTTACTCAGGATTACAATATTTTCCCCTCTTTACCTACCG
>QLNU02015360.1:2239794-2254602 GCA_006491805.2 Dysdera silvatica | reverse complement strand
CTGTCAGTACTTACGATCCCTCGCAATAATGGCTCTGGCGAGAGAGTCTTCAGTCAAGTGAAGAAAATTAGAACTGACTTCAGGTCAACCATGTCTGATGACACATTAGAAAATTTACTAATAGTTAAATGCAGACAACATGTGAAATGTTACGAGAATGTATTTGATAAAAATTTCTCAAATGCAAAATCTTGCACTACAGCATTTGTAAATTCCAAAAATTAATATTGCGTTTAATACAGTTTAATCCTCTATTATTATTAATTTAATAAATACTTAATTTCCTCATTGTGTCCTTTTTTCATAAATTATGTATGATTTTGTTTAATTAAAAAATGGTGGCCTGCCCACGCATGCACAATTGATTACAGATTTTTCACTTCTAGAAGTTGGCACCTATCCCATTGAATTATGTCAGGTTTCTACTGGTTGCTGAAGAAAGCAAATGCTGAGGTTTATGCAAATTTTTTGTCATATTTACAACGTCACACGTTGGATGATGCAATTGTAGTATTTGTTTCGTCCAACAAGCATTAAACATTGAATTCCATTGACATTTAGTCAGTCAGTTGAGGTTGTTTTACCTTTACGAGTTCAAATTGGGGAAATTCTGCAGTGGCTGCAGTAAAAAACATTAATAAAGCATTCAGTGGAGGAACAACTAATGAGAGATCCACGGAATGTTGGTAAAATGTGTAAAATTCAATGTTGTAAAATTTTGCTCAGGAGATTTGAGGCTATAAAACGAACCCTGTAGCCATCATCCTTCCTCCATTGATTCGAATGAATTAAAGGATTTATTTGAATCAGATCCATGACAAACTGTACAGGAGAGCACCATGACACTAAATGTTCACTTTTCAACCGTTTTATGGCACTTGGCAATAATATGAAAAATAGGGAAGCTCGACAAGTAGGTATCTCATGAACTTATTGATGAAAACAAAGCATGGCATTTGGAAGTGTACTCTTCGCTCTTAAGAAGAAAGATTCCTGCAATGAATTGTGACTGTGCATGAAAAGTGGATATTCTACGATAATAGTACACGTTCATCAAAGTGGTTGGGAGGAAAAGATGCTACCGAAAGGACTCCAAAGGCACCTTTGCATCCAAAGATGTTGTTGTTTACTGTATGGTCTTCTGCTGGCATTATTCACTTCGCATTCCTTTCACAAGGTGAAACGATAAATGCAACTCGATATTGCGCTTATATGTGGCTAATGCATGATAAATTGCCCCTTAAGCAACCATCACTTGTGAATAAACATAGTCCTATTGCTTCAGAATAACGCTCGACCACATAGATGTAAAATCTATCTTATTGATTGGAGAAAAAAATGTGTGTGTGTTTCACTTTTGAAATTTAATTACCAATTAAACCGCTTAGTGCTTTACACCATACCCATGCAGAAACAAGTTTTCTGTAATTCGTCTTAAACTAACCAGCGAAGGTGTTAACAGATGCAAACAGCTGGCTCATTGGTCGGACGTTTTTTGGCGATTATCACAAAAGTCCACTGTCTGATTATTGTCCAAGGGTTGTTGAACATCCTGTATATATATATGTATATATATATATGTAATTGTAGCATACAAGTTATTAATTTTTTAAATATATATTACGTATAAGATATTTGGTATTTAAATGTCTTACAAATTTGCACTTTTTTCTTTAAGGTGTCTGTAGATGGTCTTTTTCCAAAACTGTTTGGTCCTATGGTTGAAGAAGCATCATTATCACTTATGTACATGGGTAATAAATTTTCACGTGATGCTCATATTCAACTTCCACCAATGGAAATTGTTACTTTAAAGTTAAGTACCAGGTGACACACCTCCGAATGATATCTATATTTTTTGACACATTTTTAAAAAAAAAAACAAAAAAAAACACCTTGCTATTATGTGTAATTAAAAAAATTATCTTTAACATACATTCCTGATAGAAAACTATATCTTATATTTTTCAAATACATGCTTATGATAACCAAATATATTATGTGAGATAATGCTTGTTTCTTCTTTAATAAACTTCATTGTAACTCCCAGAAGTTATTATGGAAATTTTTTTCCTAAGAATAACAATTTAGATAATGGGTGTGTGATTCTCATTAAAGTTTGCTATTTTAATGTGATTTTCGATCTCATGGTTATTTATTGTACACTGAACAAAAATAGTTAATGCTAACATTTTTACTATAATATGAATTAAATAACTTTGAAAGTTTAAGCAATCTGTTAATATTATAGTGTATATTCTCTCTCTCTCTCTCTCTTTTTTTTTAAGTGTGTTAAAATAATTTATAAATGTAAATATTTGGTAATAGTTCTCCCTTTGTGCACTCTAATTCATGTTTGTTCAAAAATTTGTGGTTGATTTCAAGGTTATTTATGAACGTTGTTTTTAATTAAACTGGATATAAAGGGTATTTTGACTGTACTTGTATTTTTCACACAAATTCAGTATCTTTTATGGATTTTCCTTGATGAATTATGAAATTAACGTAAAATTTTTCAGTTTGTAAAACTATTTGTTAATATGGTTATATACAAAACAAAAACGAAAAAATTTTTTGTATGTACAATTTAAAAATATTGAAAGCTAAAATTTAATACAGTATGAATACTTTACTTTCAGTGTGCATTTGTAGCTTTGTTTTAAGTATATGAGAGGCTGCTATAGCATCACTGCTATCATCTCATTGAACATGAAACAAATTTCTTGATATACCTATAGGAAACATGACAATAAAATTAAAAAATAGGAAACAAGCACAACATTTTTCTTATTCCATCATCAATTAATGACACGTTTTCATATTGCTTTCGAAAAGTTCACATATTTTATATTTCTTGTTTTACTTTGTTTCTTAAGATTAATTTTATCATCAGTATTTTAATTTTATTATTTTAGGACGAAGTTTCACTGATTAAATATAACTAAAATATTTTAAAATTGGATACAATTTTTTAAGATATTATAACTGAAAATTTTTGTAGACAAGAACAGCAATGTAATTAATATTAAACAGGGTTAAGAAATGAAAATATCATTTAGTATGAAACTCTGCTATATATAGTAAATATATAAATTATAGTAATTATCTCATTTTATATAAATGTATCAAATACATGTTACACTGTAAATGTATTAATCATTTACTCTAAAATACACAAATATTATGTAAAATCTCTTTATGTGCCTTTAAACAAAGGAAAATGTGATGAAAAGGAAATTTGTACTTAAACATCAACTTTCTCTTACATTATCTTCAACTACTAACAGATGTATAAATTATTCATTTTATATAACGAAGTGTTACATGCTACCTTTTGTTTTGAACTATTTAATTGCAATTTGGTTTTTGTTTGTAATGGACAGTGCTGATGTTGAGAAGCAAAGTGATTATCAGAAATGAACTGACAAAATGAGCAGATATAGAATTTTCCACTGGTTCATAAGAGATAATATAATATTATACTGGTTCATACTGTACTGGTCATACATATACTAGTACATATACCAGTGTATGTCATACATATACTGGTTCATAATATAATATTTTATCATAAAACTTCCACTTTCATGTTTGAATTGACATTTGAATATTCACGTTTGAATAGAAAGTGAATTTCATTCAATCAGGATGAAGGGGTGCATTAGATAGAAAAAAATTGGGGGAATTGATGTGATTATGTATGGTCACATGAAATATGCCTTGGCAAAGTATTGCCTAAAGAGAGCAATGTGGTTTTGCTGGTTTGGTAAGAGAAATGTATTTTCAAGTGTAGATGTTGTGCACAGTATGGCAAATACATGGGGAACAAATGTTTAAAATTCACAAAAGCACTAGTATTTAAAGGGAGAGAAGTGATTATTAATAAGTCACCATAATGGATGTTTCGTGACAAATTTTATGTACATCAGTGCCTCAGATATACCTTTTTTTTCTGTTAACTTCATAAGCCAAATATTGGGCCTGCTGATGTAATTTGTGATCATTATTTAATTATAAATTATGTATATATTTCATTTAACTAAAATCAATATGCAGTAACATAAATTTTAGTTAAAAGTAATCTTTAAATCGCCTCATTCATATAGGGAAGATTCGTAATTTCCAATACATATATTTTACAAACCATTAATGCAATCCTTATAAAATTTGGATATATATGTTATGTATGTGACTATTCATACTTTAATGAAGATTTTGTTAGTTTTGTTCATCCAGAACTAAAATAATGCAAATTTTAATTAAAAATTAGAATTATTTGGTGAACAAAAAAGTTTTTAGATCTTGTAATATTTATACAGTAATCTCTCTGTCAATAACGTTCTTCTATGTAACGGATCTTTCTGTTTAATAGCCTTATTTTGTGGTCTCAGCAAATGGTTTCATAGTGTTAATATGTTTCTGATTAATGATCCCATTTTTTTACTGACATTTAACCTTCTTGTTCTTTTATCGCTAAGATGTTTTAGTAACGGAATTAAGAAGTGTGGATCAGATTTATGAGACAGTTAAAAGAAAAACTGGCTGATTCAAATGAAAATACATTGTTTATGAAACAGAGGACAAACTCCCCACCCCCTTGAAATTTCGAAGAAGACGGTGATGTTCTAAATGTCCTTCGCAGGTATATAAACTAATTTGACATAGAAATCAATTCAACTTCTTGGAAAAATAAAAGAAAATATTCTACAAACGCGGCTGAAATCAAAATAATCGAGTTTTGACATTTTTTTTTCTGAATAGAAAAAAAAATGGTATGTCATCACTTCATTACTATAATACACTATGTTATTATTGTAGTGTATGTCACTTTATTCAACTGTAATACAACATTACTATTTACGAAACTTTCTAATTCACAACGTTTTTTCTCAGTCCCCTGGGATTCATTAATGTGAGAGATTACTGTATTTCTAAACACCTGCATTTTTTATAACGTATTTAAATAACCTTAATGAATGAACTACCTCAAAATTGTACTGATTTATAAATGTTTTCCGTTTTAATATAGCAGTCTTGTAAAAGGGGGAATAATAAAGGATATTAATATTGATCTTATTCATTAATAAAAAAATTACTCCATAGGAAATATGAAATCTCTTTATAAATTTTAAATTTAATGGTTATTAAAATTTATAATAAAATTTTACTATTGCTAATTTAACATTTATTTAGAGAACCGAAAACCTGTTTTTAAATCACCAAAGTACCAAACACTTGCTGTCCTTCCCCCACTCGTTACTTAACCACAACCGAAGGCTTGATTACTTAAGTAACACT
Organism: Dysdera silvatica; assembly: GCA_006491805.2. NCBI lineage: Eukaryota > Metazoa > Arthropoda > Arachnida > Araneae > Dysderidae > Dysdera > Dysdera silvatica. The sequence continues at coordinate 2,249,304 of QLNU02015360.1, read as the reverse complement.
GAAGTATAGATTCCTTAGGAAACTAGATGCTTGTGCAACGTAATTGTAGTTGTTACTTATGCCATGACACACAAAGTAAAAATCTACACATAAGAAAAAATTTTATATGTTCATCCATAGAAGAACAAAATATGAAATTTATATAGTCTATAAATTCATCAGGATTCCCATACACCTAAAAACATATAATTATCAGGGAATTTGAAATCATCCCTAAAAGTCAGAGAGAAACATGATCTTTTGATCAAGCCTGAAAAAGTCGAGGAAAAACTTCCCGAACTCCTGTTTTGAATAGCTAAATCTATCACGAACATGAAGCCGTTTTTCCCACAACCAAAATTCAGTGGCTGGGAACGGCATCTCTTTTTCTCCTAAAACAAAAAAACTCTAGATGGAGCTAATTACACGTGGGTGCCAAAAATTATTATCTAATATCCTATTATGTTACTGCATAATATAAGTAAAGCTACTGAGGACTTTTTCTTACTTTTTTATTTCAACCATTCATAACCTTATTAGTTGCTATCTATCTTGATTGGTCTGTACTATTTTACTAAAGTGTTAATGCAAAATATCAAGTGTCTTTTGTATTCACACTAAATTGCAAGGTTTGTTTATAATAAAGCACACTGCTTCAAAATGTACAGTCAGTCCAGTTAATTTTATGTGGATTTTAGAAACGTTGCTTTATTTAACTTTTTGTATTTCACATTTTTCTAGTCGCAATGTATTATTGTATCTTTGTTTTGAAAGAATAAATTATTTGGTTTTTTCCCCTTTTATTTTCTTTTTATTTCCATTAATTCTTAAAAATGTTAAAATAATTTTATGATAAATCTGATTGTGGGGAAACTGTCAATGTAGTGTTAAACAGAAAGAGAGGCCAACTTTATAATCATCTGCTCTTAGATGTTTAATTATTTGAATGGCAAATTGGGTATGATTTCATAATATGTCATTCTTTAAATTTCTCTTTTATCTTACCATTTCTGATTTTACCTTTGGTCTTACCCTTTCTTTGAAAATGTATCAAATACAGTAGGCACATATTTCCTCTAACAGATTTAATAAATTTTCATCAAGAGATCACTAACTGTTGCAAATGCTTGGAAATACCTTATGGGAAATTTAACATGTAGATCCATTTTAAGTCCTGTGCCAAATTTTATTACTTTAATAAAATTTCGTGGAGTTTGTCTTTCACTAGAAACTGCATTTCCATCTTTGTTTTATTTATTGAATTAATTCTGTTGATAACAAAAATAGCATGTCTATAATGGATGTATGATATATACAGGGTGGTAATAATTAAACTTAGCCTATTTAGAGCACTCTGGAGCTTGAACCTTTCAGCGTATTTTCATCAAAATTTGTATATAGATTATTCAAAGGATGCGGAAAAGGAATCTGCAAAAATATTTACTTCAAAAACGTTCGCTATGGGGCGCTTTTTAGCGCAATACTGCAAAAGCAACCCATGAAATGACTAACACGCAAGACAAATCACATTTTTAATGTTTACTAACATTTATTGCATCGAAACATTTCAAATGAACGTTGTGCGAGCAATAACAGCACACCGGCATTATAGCTGTACTATGGGGGAAAAAAATTTCACATGCAGACAGAGTGTAAAGAAATGCAGCAAGTAAGCACCTTTTAATCGTGTACAGAATGATGTAATGAAGGTCACTCAATATGGTCCCTATCGTTCACTTGTAAAAGTTTATGGCCCTGTCAAATGTTCTGTAACGTCCATTAGGTACCGTGAGTTGCTCCAAACGTTTGTTTTGCCGCAACTACAGAAACGACAGTGCGTTACATCTACCATTTCAATGCAAGATGGTGCGCACCCACATGTTGCATGTCCCATCGAAGCTTTTTTGCTCCAGCATTTCACTGATAAGCATATTGTCAGTCATTCATTTACTAATCACTAGCACACATTCGCCGGATCTCATTCCGTGTGTCTACTAGTTGTGGGATCATTTAAAGAATTTGGTTTATTGTGGAAGTGTTGCTATGTTAGCAGAATCCAAGAATTCCATCACTGTGCATCGTGCTCGGCTTGAATTGTTACAAGTAAATGATGATGGCCACATTAAGGAACATCCATTACATCATCTTGTACACGATTAATAGTTGCTTAATTGTCATATTTTTTTACACACTATCTACATGTGCAAAATTTTTTTTTTCCATTGTACGCTTGCAGCACTAGCGTTCTGTTATTGCTTGCACGACATTCATTTAAGATGTTTCGATTTTTTACTTCATTTTTATATTACTTTTTTCCCCATGCTGTGTTTGTTTATGGAAAAAAAAAAGGCATGCGTTTTATTTATTTTTTTAATTAAGCTTTCACACAGGCTTGCTGATCATTGTTATTGTAATAAACCATATATTATAGTTGTATGCATAATGTGGATAATTGTAATTAAACTAATTTAAATAACAAAGTTAACTTAAAATTAATAGTTTTAAACAAGTTTATTTAATCGTTGACAGCTGTTTCGATATCCATGTGCTACCACCATCAGAACGACAACTGATGCAGTTCACTTCACGTGCAGTGCAATTCCAGATTGTATCACTAGCATTATGTGTAAACTGCACTACATCAATTGTCATTCTGATTATAGTTACACATGACTACCGAAACAGCTGACAATGGTTTAAAAAACTTGTTTAAAACTAAGTTAATTTTGTGTTTTCTATATTATTGATGATGACACAGTGTGACATGAACTAATTTAAACTAATCTTATTCAAAATCATCTGAAAAGGCAATAAGTGGGTAGAACCCAACCATAATTCAAATACTTTTATAAAGAAATATATATTAGTGCTCTCTCTCAAAATTAAAGCAGAAAAAAAAATGAACAGGTGAAATAACGAACTTATGTAAATGTTTTATGTATGTTATGTGGTTTAGGATGTCATACTTGTGAATGCAGAAAATAATACTTATACAGGCATTCTCAAATTATTGGTTTTTACAAAAGAGATAAGTGAAATTCAAAATTTCTGTATTAATGAGTTCTTGTGTTACCTTTGAATATCACTGTGTAAAAAATAACCATGAGAAAAAGTGCACAGCTGATAATATTAAAAGCTGGGAATTTCACTTTCTGTATTTGTAATTACCTAAATAGCTGTGCTTAATAACAATATGTTGTAAATACACGTTTATACCATCAAAGTTTTCACAGATGATGGTTTTCATTCTTTATTTACAGTCTCTTTGTGTTATGTGAAATATTTCCATTAAGTTTAATTATATTTATCTCCCCGCTTATTTTTGCAAATGACCCTGAATGAGAATGATTTATTATTAAGGATGCATATTTTTCATTGAAGTATAATTTCCTGTGTATGAATTCTCTGAAACCAATTTTGTAAATTTAATGTCAGTCCGAATTTTTTTACTACATATATAGATTAAATTTCATTTTTTTATATTTTGATCATATGTAATTATTTCGAGTTTGAAGTTTCAATAAAATTGTTCCATACTATTTATTCAAAACTAGTAAAATAGAACTGTGGAGTTCATTTTGTAATTTTTTGTTGTAAATAGGATCTGAAAATTTTAATAAAAGTATTTTTAAATTAATATCTTGAATAATTACTTTGATATTTTTTGTTACTGTTGTGCGTGTTCAATAAATGCATAAATTTCACTGTTTTGTTAGTTATGTGGTTCAATCACGGCTGATTTCATATATTAATTTTCATTAAACTTCTTCAAATTCCTTACTAAAATATCATTATACAACAAAAAGTGTATGCAAAATAATAGTTTCCATGTAAATTTTTTTAATTAAAAATTTCAAGCAATGATTGGGAGGTGTATTTAAAAAACCTGAAGCCTGTAACGTATTTGGCAACATATACGATTTAGCAATACAATGTACAGGTTTTGGCAAAATTGTAAGGTGATTGGGATGGTCAATAAGAATGTATGATTTTATACAAAATTTACGAATAAATCAGTTGCAAATTATGATTTTTTTTTAAATTTTTTTTAGAAACAAAAATACACCTTTAGTTCTGATGCATGCATTTCTATGAGGAGGAAAATAAATTTATGTGTGAAATAAAAGAAAATGTAACAATGGCAAATCAGTTACTTATGAACACTTACGGTAATAAAAGAAACTACTATTCGGTACTTTTGGTTTTGTAACTACCTTTGTGTTGCCATAGTTTTTCATAGCGTTCTGTATATCTTTTTTAATCGTTGAATGAATTAATCTGGATTTGTAAAGTCCTTATTTTCACCCAAAATTTTTGAAAGGTCCTTAATTTTTGCTCAGCTAATCCTGATGTCTCTTTATAGTATGTTTTGATATTTTTTATTACTACCATGCTTCTCACAGCATGAATTAACACTGCAAACAAATACTGAATTTAAACCACGTAACTTGTAACATGGTTTTTGCGAACAAGGGCATGCCTGGAGAATTCCTCTTAGGAACTTACTAGCTGGACAGAGTGAATTTTGACACCCCTCCCCTCAGGTATATATTTCATAATTAAATATTCATTAAAAAGATTTTACCTTTTGTATGTATACTCATAGTGTTTATCCTTGTCAGTTTCATAACAACAGTTATTTCAACACTGGCGTAAGGTTTAAAACACGACGTTTTGAGAGCCAACTGCTCCCTTTGTCAAGTGAAGGCAGAACGTTCTGACATCCTGCAAAGAGTGCAGTTGGCTCTCGTAATATCTTATTTTAAACCTTATGCCAGTGTTGAAATAACTGTTGTTATGCAATCTCCTGGTGAAACTTTGTATTGTTTTGTTGTCAGTTTTAAAAGGGTGGCACATTCTACGTGGGTTTTAAAATTAAACTATCTACACAAGAGAAAACCTTGCAAGAAAACATCCAGACTGTAGATTCGGGCATGCATTTATAACTTTATATGCATTATTAATAAGGTAAGATAATACATTTTTATGACTAAATTTATTTTATTTGAGGATGCGACTTTTTTTTTCAGCTGTTTGAAAGAGGGTGGATCTGTGAAATTCTGCAGATTGCAATTTAAAAAAAGTTACATTATGTTTATCTTTACTTAACCGTAGCTCACAGCTATTGTTTATATAGCATATAGCTTGTGAGCTCGGTCTTGACTTGTTTTTTCTTATATACGTTATTACGACTAGAATAATGTTACATGATGCCAAAACCTGTATTCCATAATGGAAGGAGATAATGAAGAGATGCAGCAAGAGGGTGCGCCTCTATGTCAAGGTCAAGTTAGACCTAATGATCACTCGAACGTACGACCACCGCCTCCACTAGGACTAGATTCATCAGACCTTCCGAGGTCCTGGAGTACTTGGCTACAAAGCTTTCAGTGGTACGTGACATTAATAGATCTGGAAACCAAGCTACCATCAGTTCAAGTAGCACTTTTCATATCAAGTATAGGTCATGAAGCAATGAGTATATATAATACATTTCCTAGTGAATCGAAGTCGCTGTTGTCGAGATTGATAAATGTGTTTAATGAATATTTTACGCCAAAAGTCAATGTAACCTAGGAAAGATTCCTTTTTAATAAGATAGTGCAAGCTGAAGGAATTACATTCGGTGACTTCGTAACAGCATTACTCAGTAAAAGTAAATCGTGTGAATTTGACACACTGCACGACAGCCTGGTAAGAGACAGGATAGTAATAGGCATGTACGATGATATTGATCGACAGAAGCTGTTAGCAGTAGATAGCCCTACATTAGATAAAGCGATCCAAATCTGTAAGGCTAGCGAAATTCCTATATCCTAAATTAGTAGTATGAAAAATGAACTCAAGGTAGAAGCAGTAAAAGGATACAAAAGTAAAGATAAACCCAACCCACAATCGGCAAACCAAAGGTGGAGACAAAATAAACCAGGAGGGAACGAATTCGATAAGCGTAATGAACCCAAAAGATGTTATAGATTAGGCAGCGCTAAAATTCATTAAAAAAAAAAAAACACAAATGCCTATCATTTAATATAGTGTTATGAATGTCATGGTTTTAATCACTTCACGAAGTTTTGTAAAACTAAGAACATAGCTCAGGTGACTCAAGCAAACAACTGTAGCAGCAAAACTCAGTCAAGGTACAAGAGTAGAAAACGCATCCTTAGAATTTTCGATAAACGAGCTGAATAGAGTAAACGATGGAAAATCGAATATAGACTTGTTCAAAAAGTTGAAATGCAACAATGGCCTAGTAATAAATTTCAAACTAGATACGGGAGCGCAATGTAATTTACTTCCAATTGTCTTGCAAAGAAAACAAGATTGAAGATAATCTTGTCGAACGTAAAATCATCGTTGTCGTTTTTGAATCATAAAATTGATGTTGTGGGTGAAACTCGCACAAAATTTAAATTAAAGGGCAATACTCATATTAAACAACAATATAAATCAACGTTTATTGGCGTAGTGATACCAGCGCCGATGTTATCACTACGCCAATAAACGTTGATTGATATTGTTGTTTGATTTAATCTGCGTAGTGTTCGATTTATATAAATACTCATATTATTGAGTTTTTGATTGCCCGTGGCAAGGTTCAACTAATTTTAGGTGAAAATACGTGTGTAGATCTGGGTTTAGTTAACCGTGTACAGAATTGCTCCCTATCAGAGCAACTTATTACCACAGCCACCAGTGGAGATACGATAGGTCTCAAAGGCTTTGAATACAACATAGATTTAATACCCAAACCAAACTTGGATATTGTTCCTGCAAGATGAATCCAGTACTCGCTGAGAAATGAGGTAAAGAAAGAACTGGATCGAATGCGATCGTTAGGCATTAGAGAGCCAGTGACGGTCCCAACTCCAACAGTTTCCCCTATGGTAGTAATTAAAAAAGACAGCAAGCTCAGGCTTTGTATCGACCCCTCAAACGTGAATAAAAATATTAAAATATTTTTATTCACTCTAGACGTCACTATCCTTTAAATACCCTGGAAGAAATAGCTTCTAGAATTAACGGGTCAAGGTGGTTTTCATTATTAGATTGTAAAAGAGGATTTTGGCAAATTGGTGTTACAGAATGCACTAATAAACTACTTACGATAGCAACTCCTTGGGGTAGGTATATCTTCCGCCCCTGAAATGTTTCAATAAATAATGGAGAACTTGCTTAAAGAAGTGGAAGGAGTTGAATGCGCAATAGACGACATATTGATCCACTCTCACTCAAGAAGTGAAGTAACTAAAATTACCAAGCGGGTTGTTCAAATATTAAAAGAAGCAGGTTAAACACTAAATTCGAGTAAGTGTCTTTATGCATCCAATGAAGTCAAATTTCTTGATCACCTAGTTACACAAGGACTAAAAGCCGATCCTTTTAAGGTAAAAGTCATTAACAGCATAAAGGAGTCGACCAGACCTACAATGCTGCAAAGATTCTTGGGCATGGTCACATACCTTGCAAAATTTATACCCAACTTGTCAGAATGCACAGTTTCGTTTAGGAATCTGTATAAAAAAGACGTCGAATGGGTATGGGAAAGAGAGCAAAGAGAAGCATTTTTAAAGCTAAAGAGTACTCTGAAAAGTCTACCTACACTAAAATACTTTGATGTAAACAAGCCAGTAACACTTTCCGTAGATGCAAGTAAGCACTCTTTGGGAGCAGCTTTACTTCAAGAAGACGGACCGATAGCGTACGCAGCACGGGCATTGGATAAAACAAAGAGCAACTATTAGCAGATAGAAAAGTTAGCTCTTGCTATAAAATTTGGATGTACCAAACTCCATCAATACGTGTGGGGAAACAAAGAACTTATGGTCGAGACCCACCATAAGCCCATCTCTATATTATATAGTTAATGTAACTAATTAATTAAAATAATTAATATATATATTCAGACACTATTATATTGATGATGATACGGAGGAAGAGAAATTGGGCTTCCCCCTTTTTAAAAGTCTGTATCCGCCCATGCTGATATCGACTATCAATTCATGGATTAACTTACAGTAAGGGGGGAGTGCAAATGGTCATCCATACTGTGAGATATACATCCAAAGAACTACCCTTGTTTCCCATATGTATATCAAAAGACCCCTAAAGGACAGTTAGCTTTTGAGTTACTTTCTCCTTGATGGTCACAAATTCAAATAAAAGAACTTCCTTGAAGTTAATAAAGAATGGAACTGGGAAGAAAGAAACCTTTATTTACTCTTTTCTTTTCCTCAGTGGGGGCCCACACCACTAGGGGGGGGGGGCTGATAAAATATTCGTGAATCAGTCTATTTTCTTGGCATCTCGAAAACATGTTGTTAGGGTACAATTAGCAAAAGATTATTTTATGATAATAACGCTATGAAAACTGAAAATCCATGGAAGAGTTGTATAATGACGCCCTATAGTATACTTACAGTATGTGTAGTTCGTTTGCGAAACGTTGACCGATGCTACTGTTAGAAATTGCGAGAGCTGACATCACAAACGGGTTGGTTCGTTACAGCAGAGGGAAGGGTGTCATTTCAGAACTGTTTTTTCGTGCAGACAAACGTGCCGGAAAAACCAGTTACGAAATGATGCCCCCCCCCCTTCTACTACAATGAACCAACCCATCTGTAACGTCAGCTCTCGTGAATTCTAACTGTACCATAGGTCAACTTTTCGTGAACAAATATATATGCAATTTTAGTCTTCAAATAAACAATTCAAAAATAATGAACATGATGAAAGAGCCAATAGACAAAATTGAAACGTGCATTGTAAGGTGGAGTTGTAAACGAACCAGGGTGTTTACTAGAATAGTTGTTCATGGCGGAGGGGTGTCAAATGTCGTTGGTGGTATCAAGTTTACATTATCCATATTTTTCTTTGAAAAATTGCTACATATAAAAGATTATTACAATTTACATATGCAGAAAAAGTATAGAAAAATAATTTGCCCGATATTTTTTTTTCTTGTAATTTAAATATTTAGCGGGTATATAAACTTCGAGTTTTAAGGGGTGTCAAGAAATTTGGGGGTGGCGCACTTCCTGAAATGAACTACCGTAAAAGATTTTTTTTTATCCAAGTCCAAATTTCGACATAATAAGGGGGTGCCTAACGATTAACGTTTTATCCTCAAGTTCAATGGGTGAGTTGGGGTTGGAATTTGGTGAATGTGATTTGAGGAAGAATGATTTTAAGAAAATTTGGTAAAAATGGAGCTGGGGTGAAACTTGGTAGGACAAATTAAAATTTTCAAGTCAATAAAGGTACTGGAAGTTCCAGTAATCGGCTTAGAAGTCCCAAAAGGTTAGGGATTTGAACTTGAACTAGTTCGCCATGCAACAGGTAATGTCCGGAGCAGTGGAAAAGGCAGCAGGGATGGGATCCCGGTACCTTTCTCAATCAGTGCTCAAGTGTTTAGGGAAAAGATGTTTGCATGATATTGGCTGGGTTCGACGTTTTTGTTCTTTGGCAGGGGGAAGCCAGTGGCGAGTAGAATTTCATAAGTTCAATGTTCTGGTTAGAAGGAGATGAAAT